>PVKA01003393.1:88553-110546 GCA_004027165.1 Ctenomys sociabilis
TTTTTTTTTTTTTTTTTTTTTTTTTTTTTTTTTTTTTTTTTTTTTTTTGTCTTTTTGAGACAGGGTCTCACTATGCAGTTCAGGCTGGCCTTAAGCTCACTTTGTAGCTCAGGCTGGCCTCGAACTCACAACAATCCTCCTGCCTGTGTATCTATCCATGATAAATAGTATTGTTTATAGAAAGTTGAATGGATTGTTTTTCCACTATTTAACTGTTTATCTCTAGTGCAGAGTATGTGTGTCTATTATACTGCCTATGTTGATTGGTAGAAATTTTTTGGGAAGATTCTGTAAAATATTTAGACACCTTGGGTAAAAATTAAATTACTGCTTCAATTTTTATTATATGAAATTGTTATAGAAATTTATGTAACAGAAAAGTAAAAATCTAATTGTTTTCTATTTATTTTGTATTTTTATTTAGTCTAACTTTATCATTATTAAAGAAACCATGTTCTGCATTTACAAGTTGATCTATTAGAGTCTGCTTTTCCTATTATGTTTTCTATATTTCCAAAAAAGTTCCCAGTTCTGCCAGTTCTGATCCAACTCCTTTGTGATTGACTGATATGATAAAAAGAATTAGGGCTGGGGAGATGGCTCAGTGGAATAAGCGCTTTCCTGGTAAGCATAAGGGCCTGAGTTCAATCCCTGGTTCTGCAAAAAAAAAGTAAGAATTAAATCTCACTAAACACACATTTTTAATTATCATGATCTTCTTGACTTTGTTTTGCTTATCCAAATAAACTGTAGCAATATTGCATATCAAAACACCTTGGAACTAAGTTTCTTCTGACCAATACAGCACTATTTTTATTTTGTTTACTAGAAATAGTACCTCCTCAAAAACTTACGTTAATGTGATACTTTACTCCTGATGATTGGTTACAAATACCATTGCATAGTAAAGTATCTCCAAACTCAGTTGACAAACCAGTGGTTGTGTCATCTCATGTGTTTGGGCCAGCTGTAGACATTAGCAGCTGTAGATCACTCCCATCTGGTCAGCCTTGCCCTGAATCCCCCTAGGACCAATCAACAAGATGCTGGGGGTTACTTTTCTTACAACATGGACAGATGCAAGATGACAAGCAGAAGTATGTGAGACCTCTTATGGCTGCTTCGTATATTACAAAATCATCACTTGTGCCTATTTATTATTGGCTAAAGCAAGACGTGTCGGAGTCATGTATACCTGTGATTCAACCTGCATGCTCACCAACAGGTAAAAGAATGAAGAAAATGTAGCATTTATAAACAATGGAATACTGTGTAAAAAAAAAAAAGTAACCTTGTAGAACAATGGATGCTCCCTAGAGTATAATATTAAGAGAACTAAATCACACACATAGGCTTAGACACACAATTTTTTTATTTTTTCGTGGAACCAGGGATTGAACTCAGACCCTTGTGCTTGCCAGGGAAGCTCTTATTTCACTGAACCATCTCCCTGGCCCCTCAGACACACAATTTTAAATACTGCATAGTTTGTCTTATATGAGAAATCAAAATTATAAATAAAGACCAAAATAATAGGAAATGGAGAGCTAGAGCTTTCTTGAATGGGAAAGGGACCAGGAGTAGAAGTAGAGTATGAAACAACAGTGAGATTGCATTATGTGCATGTCACAACTCCGCACAAGGAATGTAAACATTCACTGCACACATGGACCAATAAGGAAAAGCATTCAGAAATAGAAAGGTGGAAACTGGGCCTAATAATGTGAGGCATTTTTGTAATTAATAATTGCTGGCCTAGGATATATGGACAAATGGTTGGAAAAAGAATGTTTACTTTTTTAATTGACACATTAAAATTATGTAGATTTATTTGGTACCATGTTCAAATAAGTGAAAGTGTATCCATCCTCTCAAAATTTTATCATGTAATCTAATCTTTAATATCCCAGTGCTGCATACAGAGCTCAGGATACTTCCAGAAGCTCTTTATCCTTTGTGCAGTGAAAACTGGTGTGTTGAGTCTTGTTTTATTTATTGTCTATGGAAAATATAAACCAAAAGGCATCTCTCACATGAATGGTATTTATGATTGTGACTACAATTACACTGTGCTATTGGTTTTCACACCCATGAAATATGTGAGGATGAAAACAACTGAGCTTCGCAATTAGAAATGCCTAGATCCCATACGACCACTTTCCTCTTTACCTCACAGGGATATCAATTTAAATGAAATAACACTTCCATGGCTGGCATAAAGTCAATGGTTGAGAATGATAATTATTATTGTTTCCACACAACCCTTCTCAGAACTGCAATGGTTAAGCTAATTGTGAACTTGATTGTCTTGGAACCTAGCTAAGGATTAGCAGAGCACATTTCTCTGTGCACCTGAGTAGGTCACAGAGGTGAGACTTTAGAGTCTATATCTAAAGGCTGTAGCCTCTGCTTTTCTAGCTCTGTTCCCCCATGCTGCAAACAGTTCTCTCACCCTTTAGATTTTGGTGGTCAAATCTTTTGCACAGAAACCATAAATCTGACCAGTACAGGATGTAGAGGAGATACATCTACACAGTTGTAGCAATTTGCTCTTTTGATGAGAGTAAAGATATCTTCATAGATATCTTAGATGATCATTTAGTGTTTTTGCTGCTCAGTGATATAAGTCAATGGCAAGCTCAGAACAACTCGTTGCTGAACAGACAAGAATAGAAAAGTTTTATGATAGCAGGAGACAAGCAATTTCCAGAATTTTAGGAAATTCTTCATGCTCTCTTTCTGCTCATGAAGCATGTTTTGTGATCTACCATTCCATACATTGCCCGTGCAGCACTGACATTTTCAGCTGTACTTTATACAGTGTTATAACACAGAAATTTTAGGCAGACAAGGGAATAAAACATGGTCATTTGTAAATGCAAAAAATTTTATAAATGCAATTAACTTATAATTAATTTAAAGTTAAAATTAAACTGTTAAAACATTATTTTAGTCACTAGAAAATACAACGAGCTCTAAATAGAATTAAGCTAGTAAATTGCAAAATAAAGTTCTTCAGATACTATTGTTCTATATGTTTCAAAAATATGTATTTATCACAAAGGTAAAAACATTATTTTTCCCACTAAGGAAGTTATTTAGATTTAAAACCATGAAAATGTTAAGCTATAATAAAAGGCCACTTTCAACTTTGCCATTTACAGGCTCACTCATTGTTCATAACTCTTATAATTGAAGTCTTATTACATTATCCTGCTGCACAGCGTGATTTCCTGTTATTTGTCTAATGTTTTTTAAAGAACAGTAATTTAATAACTATAGTGATATTCATCCTCAGCTTCTAACAACTGTGCTACTTCGTGAGGCCTGTTTGAACAATACCACTGAGGAGGCTGTGTCTTTCCCGCTTGCAGGTAGGTGACTGCAACAATACAGAAAAGAAGGCACACCCAAGCCCTGCGATGCTACTTTTACAAAGAAAGGAACTTCAGCTTTCATGAACATTATAGTTTTATTTCTTGAAAGCACTGTTGGTTTACATTTGCTCCTTAGAAAATAAATTTTATTTCTTTCTTCTAAAGCCTGCACTGTGTATTGCACTTTCAGGGAAACACTGTGAATAACAATTGTCTACACTCTAAACAGATACACTAGCAACATATTTTTCAAAGAAAAACAAACAAAAATCCAGAACATATGAAGAGTGTAGCTAGAGCATCATTGAAAGATATATTTTTGTTTTCGACTTAGATTTAAATTAATTACAAGTTAATTGCATTTATAAAATTTTTTGCATCCTGTCCTCATCCTTTTTGTAGCAGAATACTATGTCACAATTTGAAAACACTGAGCTCCGGGCAAAAAACCAAAAACAAAAACAAAAAAAAAACAAAGGCATTTATACCATACAAAATAATTAGCATTCAAAAAAAAACGGAAGCAAGCCTTTCCTCCTTTCTTCTTCTTTTCTTTTATTTCTTCTTTTTTTGACATATCTCACATATATGATGTTGCTTTTCTAGTATTAGGAATACAAATCAAACAATTTTTTAAAATAACTTTTATTCTTTTAAGTCAGATTTTGCAATATAATTTAGTTTAAATGCTTAACTTAGTAAGATATGACTAAAGATGAGACTATTTATATATAATATTTCTTTATAATATTATTGGCATGCTCTAATAGAGAAGTGCTGTAATAATAGCTAAACAGATATCAGAATCCTAACATATATATACAAAATTTGGAAGTGTCCCAATTTATCTTGGAAAGCAAAAGCTCAGTTCTAAGAAATATCATGTCGATCTTCCTCATGAAATCTTGAATAAACTCATAATCAGGACACTGTCTAACCGTGAGACTTCATTATTTCTGATTCCCATCTCTTTTTATGAGACTCGCTGTGCAGTTCGTGCTGGCCTTGTGCTCACTTTGTAGCTAAGGCTGGACTTCAATTCTCAGTGATCCTCCTGTCTCAACCTCGCGAGGGCTGGGAATACAGGCATGCACCACCACACATGGTCCTGTAATTCCTTCGTCTTCCACTTTTACTCAGATTATGCTTTATGTAATTAAGAAAACAAAAATTTGTCAACAAAAACTGAAATAAAGTTAATGTCTTAATACATGGATTTTGGAGAAAAATGAGTCTTATGACAACTACACTGTAGTGGTCAGGGCTTGCAAAGGAATTGATTTTACGCAGACACACAATTTGTAGGATTAATTTATAATATTCACTCCAAAAGTCAAATAAAGAAGAGTTCAGAAGATCTGTCCATATGCTAGAGATCCAAAGAATCCAGCAGAAGACCTAAATAGCCCAGTAATACCTGATGCACCTCTGTAATAAGGATCTGCACTGGAACCCCACAGGGATTAATTGTGGAAGCTAAAAACTGTGGGCCTAGAGAGAAGGCTGTGTGTCACCAGTCTGAGAGCCACCAGGCTGAGAGATCTGCACTGGAGCCAGGAAGCAATGCTTGAGGTAAGGATCAGAGCTCCCCGAGGGGCACGGCAGCCATCCTCAGCAACAGTGGGGACCTGAGCACCTCCAACAATGAGACTTGACTTCATATCAGGAAAACCAGCATGACAAGGCTCTCTGGAGGCTCAGCGGCATGCCCTCTTCCCGGTCCAGCTCTCCTTCTGTGGGGTTGGCAGCAATCCCCAGGCGGGCCATCCACATTCAGAACCACACTGACTCCACTCAGCCATGTGTCACAGTAGTCCATTAGTTCATCCCCCATGCACACCATCAGGACAGCAAGCATGTGTCTACCTAGGAATTAAGTCAAACGTGCTTTATTTTTCAGATCATGATTCTTTTGTTTCATTTTTACTTTTATTTGTGGTCTGTGACCCCAAGTAGCCCCTATGTCCCATTTTAGTCAGAAAATATACTTCGACTTTCCCAAACACAATGAATAAGTCCTTTAATAATTTATAGTTACTTTTAGAATTCAGAAGAAACTTCATTTAAATGGACTGCCTGTTCTGGGGCGAGAAGCAAACATCTTTAAAACTAACATATATTTCATTTCAAAGGATTAAAATTTAGACCCTTCTTTTAAAGACTTTTATTTATGCACTCTTTTACAATATAGTGGATAGAAACTTACTTTTATGAATCTCAATAAAGAATTGATGATACTTAGCTGTTTAAGTTAGATTTATTTTAAATTCTCAGTTCTATGCCTATTGTCCTGTAGCTGTAGAACATATCTTGTGAATTTCTAATGTGATAACAAATATTCAGTTCTTACAAAATCGATTTTCTTGTTTTACACTTGTTTGCTAAAGCCTTAATTTGATGCTTGCTTTCTTTAACAAATAATCTATGCAAGTCATTTAAAGCCATGGCTACACTGTTGCATGAATGTATGCAACTAGACAATGAAGAAATACAGAGACTGTCACTAGCAACACACGCCGAAGCGCTGCGACCACCCTCTTCCTAATGAACACTTGTTCCGGGATCACCTTCAAAGCGACTCCTCCATTAGCTGGAGTTGTGGCGCCTGTGGCCTTCGCTTCCGGTAGTGACCAATAGCAGAGCCGAAATCAATCTCTGTCAGGCCTATAACCGAGGACTTCCCTAATTTATGAGACAGCTTTCCCATTAACAACAAAATCTCGAGAATTAAATAAAAACAGACCTTCAGGAGTGTTGCTGCATAGGTGAATGTAGGATACGTGTTGATAAATGCATGTGCCTTGCACAAGCCTGACTTTGAAAAATTCCCAGTCCAAGTTTTAGGTCACATTCTGACAACAATTAGGAACACTGAAATAAATAGCTGGCAATTCTTCTTTGTTATGACAGGTGATGTAAAGACATCCCTACCAAGAAAAAGCCTGTTGTATAAATATGAAACGCAGCACTCAACCATCTTGCTGTGACTCAGAATCTATGATCACATCTGTTAGAAGCTGGTGAAGAATCCTCTGGAAGATTTGAAAAACAGTAGTGGAGCTGTTTTCATCTCATTATTTGTAAGTTCTAATGCCACTGTGGTTCCACGCTTCAAAGAGCCCATGAAACAGTTGAAAAAGGTTAAATGTTCTTTTAATGTTTATTTTAGTGCTAAATATCTCACTATAACATCTTATGAAATCTTTGAGCATATGTAAATAATGCAAAAGAACTGAATGAAGTTTTCTCTCTTTAAAGTTGGTTCTAACGTGGGGGCTGGAGAGATAATTTGGGTGACCGAGCACCTGCCTGGCAGGGGCAAGATGCCTGGTGCCCCACTCTGCAGCGGCCACCGAAACCAGGACTGTAACACCAGTGCTGAGGAGGCTGAAACAGGAGGATCACTATGAGTCAGAGCTATATAGTGAGACCCTGTCCCAAATACATAAATCTGTAGGAAAATAAATAAAAATGAAGTTTGTTCTAACTTAACGTGGGTAATAAACTTTGTACACAACTGTCGTTGTCATAATGAAGTTAACCATTAATATTTAAATTATGTGAATCTGCGTATTTCCCTTTACCTACAGATACTAATCTGTAACACAGAAGAAAAATATTTCATTGATGGTGCTGAATCTCTTTGCACATAAAATTATGAGTTCATTTTGTCAGAAATTTGAAAGACTTGTTGGAAGATGCTATTTGTTTGAACTGAGTTTGTTAAATCGCTTAAACAGTAATCAATAGCATTCTTTCCCTATATGCGGTTAATGAATTCAACTTTTAGGATTTCTTTAAAAAATAAAAGAAAGAAAGAAAAGAAAAAAATAAAAAGAAAAACAAGGAAAGAGAAAGAAAATATTTGACAAATACATATAAAGATCCAAGTGAAACTTGTGTGGTGAAAAATTCCCATTCTTTAGAATTCTCTACAAATTAATAATATACATAATTTTGTGCATGTATTTTAATTTATATGTAATTATTATTAATACCTACATGTGTAGTGAAATATACATGGATAGATGATCTTTTTTTGATAATATAAAGTATACCTCTGTATTTTACAATATGAACATTTACTTCTGAATTTAATTATTCACTCCCATTAGAAAGAGAAAACATTGAGCAGCCTTTAGAATTTTTAAGTATGATAAAGTTGATTGGCAGCTACTGTGTTGCAATTAAAATAGTGGATTTATATTTTTGGAATGTGATTTGATTTTTCTTTTCATTTCTTTTTACAGCAAATATTGTATCAAACACAGAGTAGAAAAGGATTCTAAAATAACAATCTCCATTCAACAAAATCTTACACTTTAGCCAAAAGGTGTTGTAAATGCCACAGCAGGACTGGGAGATAGCTCAGCAATCTGGTATGCACGCCTGTAATCCCAGGTCGGGGAAGCTCAGACAGAATTACTCTGAGTCCGAGCTGCATAGCAAGACCCTATACCAAATAAATAAACAAATAAATGAATTAAATAAGTAAATAAATTCTACAGTGAAGGTAAGTAAGGTAAGACCCCAAAGATTAAGAATATATATTCATATATGTAACAGACTTTTGACAGAAATAATACTTCTTGAAATAGGAAATTTACTGTAGAGATGAGCTTTTAATAAAATATTCATAGTGGAGAAGTTTCTCTAAATATGTTAACAACATGTAAACAAAGAAGTTCAGCAGACTAAGGATCCTGCTGGGCAGAGTGCAGCAGCTGGGGACAGAGGACAGAGTGACAAAACCAGAGGACAGAGTGACAAGTCTGACAAGAGCAGTCATGGAAGACTTCACAGAGGTGTGATATCAGAATGATGTTTCCAAGAATGAGTAAAAAGTGAACCAGCATGTTACATAAATTCACATTATCATGATTTAT
The DNA here is from genome assembly GCA_004027165.1 of Ctenomys sociabilis. Taxonomy (NCBI): domain Eukaryota; kingdom Metazoa; phylum Chordata; class Mammalia; order Rodentia; family Ctenomyidae; genus Ctenomys; species Ctenomys sociabilis. The sequence continues at coordinate 96,817 of PVKA01003393.1, forward strand.
TGAATAAATGATTATTTATTTATTTATTTATTTTTTGTATTTTAGGAAGGGTCTACAAGGTGTTCAGGGTCTCACTACTAGATCGGACTCGTAGTGATCTGCCTGTTGACAGCCTAGCAAAAGTCACAGGATATACACATAATCAAACTGAAAAGTTACCATGCTGTGGAATTCATCTTAAATCCTAAAATTGTAGGAGGCAGAATATCAATGAGATGTCCAATGATTGGTCTTTACGCTTTAAAATTGAAATGTGTGTCTCTGAACTGAGTGAGTCATCTCTCTCCTGGCTACTCCCAATTCCCAATTAAGCACACTAGTTTGAAACAAGACAATTTCATATTTTATATCAGACATAAAATGCAAATCAAGTGTTCATCATTTAAAACTTATATACCTTAAATCTTGCTAAGTAAAACTTTTTTTTTGACATGAGCTACATTTCTTTCTTTTTTTAAAATTTAGGATAGGGTGTATAGGGTCTCACTATGTAGATCAGACCTGCAGTGATTCTCCTGTTTTCAGCCTCTCAAGTGCTGTGATTACAGGCGTGCCACCACACCCAGTCTCAGTCCCATTCTCAGCTTGCCCCAGGGGCAGTGCTGGCACCATACGCGAAGGATGGAACCCCAGCTGCTGCACTCTGCCCAGCAGGAACTTTAGTCTGCTGAACTTCTTTGTTTACATATTGTTAACATATTTAGAGAAACTTCTCTACTATGAATATTTTATTAAAAGCTCATCTCTACAGTAAATTTCCTATTTCAAGAAGTATTATTTCTGTCAAAAGTCTGTTACATATATGAATATATATTCTTAATCTTTGGGGTCTTAATCTTTGCATAGGTGAGAAAATATTAATATATGTAGTTAAGGTAATAGCCTGATAGATATAAATCACATGTATTGATACTACAATTGAAATATGTGCCAAATTAATTACTAAATCAAAGATTGCATTTGTTTCCCTGAAAATGTCAAAAATATAGGAAGGCTAGAGATTTCAGTTCTGTTAGGCAGAAATATGTAGAACTTGGATGAGATAGAGCTGGATTTTATTTTCTTTAGATAAAGACTGCTAAGGTATAAACTCCCTGAAAAATTGGTTTTATAATAGAAATACAAACTGATCCTTAAGTATAGCGGCACTACCAGATGCCACAATAATCAGCTCCCCTGGATGCTATGGTGTAAATGTATTAGCTGTACTAAGAGACCCACTCCTGCTGTAATTATGTTAGGAACCAATAAGACAGCTCAGAAATCAATATGCTAAGACAGATAGAGTAAAGGACCATGGCCAGCCCACTGGGAATAGATTAGTCTGGCAGGCCCTAGCTGAGCCATGAAGGAGGAGATATCTTTGCTGTTGAAGAAAGCCATTAATTGTAAATTTTCCTGGGCAAGGAACTTGAAGGAAAAGCTTAGACTATGTTGATCATACCATTCAATGAGAACTGCAACTCCTATCGATCAAGACTTAAGCTTTTTATTTTTATTTTGAAATCCAGTGATGCAAAAATCTAAATGATCAGAGGGATTCTTGAAACACTCCCTCAGTGTCATTGAAATTCCTATTCAGTCATTAGTTTTTGTTCATATTTGTAAGAATGATATGATATTTATGCAATGGTGCTCCACATGGACAAGTATATTCATGTGACATCAGTTATCTAATGGAGTAACAGTCATGTGTCCTAAAATACGAACAGAGAAGGACACATTCTTCTCACTGTTTTTCCACATTTTGCTATCACTAGATTGCTATTAGACACTAGTTTAATAAAAACTAAATTGCCGATGAGAGAAAGTAATTTGTTTAACTATTTCTAAATGAATTTCTTTTCCTGTGAATGTTACATAATTAAGAAATGTGCATAACAGGTAGAAATAGCACAATTTGCCAGTTTTGTTCCTGCATGGGAGAAGAGATAGGAAAGGAGGACAGACAGAAAGGAGAGGGAAGAAAAGAGGGGGACAGAGAGAGAGAGAGAGACACAGGGGGAGAGAGAGATGGAGACAGTGAGAGAGAGAGAGAGAGAGAGAGAGAGAGAAAGAGAGAAAGCGATGGGAGAGAGACAGAGACAGTGAGAAAGAGAGAGACAGAGAGAAACAAAAGACAAATCTTTCCTGGTTATAGCTTGGCACATCTGCTCGTGCCCAATCAGGCTTTCAAATGTGGAGTAGTAAACAAAAGGAGCCATCAAGCAAGGACAAAGTCAGAGACGTAAGTGGTTTGAATGAGTGTGCAATTTCTGCCCATATGACCATCCTGACACAATTGCTCTAATTTTCTTTCCAGAAACGACTGATAAAAGATTTAGGTAATTGCTATGGAGACAGACTTGCTTCCATCACAAGGTATCTTGAGTAATACAGCCTCAGGGTCAAAGATGGAGTGTCAGTTTCTGCCAAGCCCTAAATTAATACTTGTCCCTGCTTTGGCTACACTTCCTGTACATCAAATGCAGTGAATGTAATTTATTTTGACAATGTATTGAAAATCACTTGATCAAATGACTGTTCCTCAATGAACACAAAAAGCTATGTAGGCTTAGGAAGTGTAAACTCTAAAATAATATAAATATACAACAATTTCTCAGAGCACTTTTCTCTCTTTAAAGTTGTATATGTGATCAGAATACATAAGAAAAAATATAGTTTATAAAAGCGTAACAGTTCATGTGAATGTAAATTTCTTTCTTTTTCCTTGTTTTGTTTTCAAGGCTGAGATTGAGATTGACCTAGCTCCATTCAGTACGTGACCTTGTCCCCTCTAATCAAACTTAATTTGTCTGGTTGATCTTTGTATTTCCAAGTATTAAGTAGGATGCAGAAAGAAAACAAGAGACCCATGAATTAACTAGTATTCATAGAGAAATTCTGAAAATATTATACATCAGCCCTTCCATATGTTTTACTTGCAATCAGGAGCAGTCAATTTACAGGGGAATCTTAAACATGTTCACTGAAATTTCACAGTATCAGATGAATTATGGCTACACTCTGTTCTGAATATTACCCTTTTAGTTGTTAATGAAATATGCTAATGAAAACTCCCTGGATTGACATCATAAAAGATTAGGATACTACTTAAAAGATACTCATGTGATTCTAAGTCAAAAGACAGTGTGTTTGTTTGTTTTCTCAACACATAAATACTGTCTTGTGTTTTGTGGTAAGGTGTCTGTTATTTACTACTGTGAAAAGAATAACCAACATTTGGAAACATACAAAACAGTTGAATTATACACATATTCAATTGTACCAGAAATAACAACCTAATTTTCCTTTCTTCAGAAAACCAGTAGAGACCTTTTGGAACCAACAAAGACAGTAGAATTGTAACATACGGTTTAAAAGAAAAGAAAAGACACCTGGCACTATCTTGGCAAGAGAACCAAGGCAAAGCCAGTGTCTGTACAGTGGCACAGTGAAAGCACAATGTAGTGTTTAAATACAGCCAGGCAGAAGCCAGTGGATAATGCCCAGTAATGGCTTAATCAATACTTATTATGGTTTTATTGGTTCACTAAAGAGAGAACAGAACCTAGTGAGCACAGAGTTGAAAAAAATCACTGCATCTGATCTAGATAACATCTACTCTCCCTAAGGGATTTCCCTATTCAAGAATCCAATTTACCATGCCTGATTGACAAGGATTGGATCCCAGGGAATCACATAACTCTTTTTAGGACCCAATAAAATCCTAATGGATTTGTCTGACTGGCCAGGAGATTTCTAGTTTTGCTAAACTGAGGTGTTTTGTGGCAATTAGCCTTTATTCCACTTGCAGTTGAAAAACTAGGCTATTAGGAGTCGTCCCTTCTGTATAAATGCTGGAGTCATGCTGGCCTATACCCACTGGAAGGAGGTACTGTGCAGTATAAAAAGAGACTCTTATGATAAGTTGTAAACATTTGAAAGCCCCTGAAAAATTGTAATCAAGACAGAATTCAAATGAAAAAGTAGAAAGTCCAAATAAATTGCAGCCTTAAAATCCATTTATTGGTCATTCAGATTTTACAATTTGTTTATTATTCAGGTAACCCTAATAAAAGTGAATCTCTCTTTTTGAAAGAAGCTTTGAACCACATATATTTTGCTCTCTCAGCTTCTCATTTAATAGCTGAAGTTTGAACAAAAATCACTCTGCAACAATAAGAAACATTATAGACGTCCCTTTTCTTTATTCCTGGAGATTATGTTTTAACTAAATGTCTAACTTGTTAGAGCACACTGATGTTTGACAGTGCTATAGTACCTTAGTAGGTGTTAAGCCATCAGAAAATTGTATGATGATTTGAAATCAGAGCTAAAGCATAACAATGAAGGAGAACTTTTAAGTAATATAAATTGTATTTTCAAGGGAACATTCTTTTAATATTTAAAAAAAATCACTGTTGCTACTCATTTCCCTCTGCAATTGTGTCTGCTCTTACATGAGGTATAAGTGACATGTTAAGTGGTTTAAAGTAAGTGGATTTCATCATCAGAAGTGTATTCCCTTATGAAATTCCTTTGAATAGATACCATGATTCACTTTCTTCCCGTCAGTCTGAGAGGTGGTACTCTGGGAGGTTATATGAGTGTATATATGAGTGTATCACTATACAACAGACTGAAGTTTCCAACTCTAGAATCCCCAGCTGAGTGAAAAAATAAACTCCCAATAAAAGAATTATGTTGATCTATGGGATTAAATGCTTAAAATGGAAAATTCAAAGTAAGCAAGCTGATTTCTTTTTTCTTTTTTTGCATTTTAAGGAAGGGTCTACAGGGTGTTTAGGGTCTCACTACTAGATCAGACTCCTAGTGATCCGCCTGTTTACAGCTTCCCAAGTGTTGGGGTTACAGGCTCACACCACCATGCCCGGTCTCAATTGCCATCTCAGTGCTCCCTAGGGGTGGAGCCAGCCCAGAATCAAACTGCTGGCCCCTTTACCTGCTTGCAGACACTTTAATCTGTTGTGCTATTTGGCCAGCACATTGATTTTATATTGTAATTATATAAAATGTTATAACATTGGTGAAGAATATATTTATATGTAACTTCTTCAAATGCTTAATAATGATATTCTAGCCAAATGATTGATAAGATGAAAGAAAAAAATGGTATAGCTGGCAATTGTAGAGAAAACAGAGGGCAGGAAAGGAATAGAACAAGAGAGAAATTGAATGAAAATAAATCTATCAATTACTACCATAACTTGACAATTTCTTTCAAATAAAATTATGAATAATTTTAATTATTTATTTGTTTTATACTCTGTTTAATGATGATATCTATTTTCCACACGTGTTAATTCATTAAAATGTAGAAAAAGGAGTAGTTATGTATGATGAAGCAAAAAATTTGTTTTAAAATTTGAAGGGAGCTTGAATACTCTCAAAATAATAAAATAACACTACAGAAGATGAATGAAATTTACCTCTGTATTTATTGGATTACTCATGTATGTTTCAATATTATTTTATACTCATTAATTTTTCTAATGTGAATTTCAAGTAGTCATGTAACTTAAAATAATGAATTTTTTTGTCTCAACTGTCTTTTATTGCAAGATCATAGAACTAATTACAAATTTAACCTATAACTTGGTAATCTTTACTCAGATAATAAGTTTTAATAGAAACTCAAATGGAGAGTAAGAATGAGAAACATCTGACTGGCCAATCACTCAATGGAACTCCAAGCTCTTCTTTTTTTAGGAAAAGTGAACTGTGATTTCTGAAGACAGCAGTACAGGAAGTCTGTCACACAGCCTCGCTTCCACTTAGTCAGCTGTTTCTGGCAGTCTCAACTGGGATGGGTACATTTACACAACGCGCTGTGCTTGAGCCTTCTTTGCAAGTAGCTTTAGATCTGTGATACACTCGGCAATCATCTCCTTTTCCTGCTGTGCAGAGATGCTCTGCACCACCTGCTTCTCCACCCAGCTGATCATGTGCTCTTGTTCCTGGCAAGTCATCATATTCTGCACAGAGATATGATAGTCCAGGCGATTCTTCACCTCCCTATATACTCTGTGTAGCTGTTCCCGGTGAGCAGCCCCAAGGCCATCTCAGTGTTGTTCCTCTGGACATCAAAAAGGTAGTGGCGCTTCTCAACCAGCGCCTGCTGGGACTTCTCCAATTCAATTGCATCCTGGATTTGTTTTATAGAAGCTTGCTTTACCTCTTCTAGTTGGGCAACTTTTTCCTCATTCAGTTTATCAATAAATTCTCCAAAAGAGGGACCATATTTTTAACTACATAGATAAATAGGCCTACTACAGATATGGTTGAGAAGGTCTCCGGGCTAATCACATATATTTCTTTTTTTCTTTTTTTTTTTTTTTTTTTTTTTTTTTGTCTTTTTTGAGACAGGGTCTCACTGTGCAGTTCAGGCTGGCCTTAAGCTCACTTTGTAGCTCAGGCTGGTCTCGAACTCACAACAATCCCCCTGCCTCAGCCTCCCTAGTGCTGGGAATACAGGCATGCGCCACCACACCCGGCTTAATCACATATATTTCTTTGGACAGAAAATAGAAGATAAGCCCAGTTTCAAGCATATAATGTCCTATTACACCAGTTTTAGGGTAAAGGAACTGGAAGAATTCTTCAAGAATCAGCCCAAGATGAACTTTGACATCATCTTCTGGAAGAGGTGGCAGAAGGGCAAATCTTGGCTGCCCTGTGGGAAAGATCCTTTTTGCTTGTAATACCCCTGGTCCAAGGAGTGCCACATTCTTCAGACAGGATACCGTTGTGGCCGTGGCAGAAAGTACCACCTGGGGGTTAGCAAAGGTTCAGGAAGCGGTCTTAGCATCCTTGTGACCCCAGCTAGAGACTGGTCAACAGCAATTTTATCTGGCTCCGAAGTATTTAGTTTACCTTACTTTATACTGAAGGAACAAATTTAAAGATGTCAAGAACAGTTACATATCAGAATACATGAGAAATATTATTGAAATTCCACTAAGATGGTTCAGTAGATGACTTTAGTAATTAGGATTTTAACATTTTATGTAAGTATGGTCCCTGTTATTGTAAGAATTTAAATGATTTCATGGTGTTGGTAAAAAATATGGGAGGGATTTTTAGCTTAGAAAATAATTGATCTATTTTTTGTATGGGACTTGCTAAATATGATTAATATTTATTTGCTATTAATTCTGGTCTGACTACAAAATAACTAGCAGTATTGCATTCATATATTAGTAAAATATAATTTCCACATTTAATATATTTATTTTTAAAGAGTAAAAGAACAAAAAATATATAAAAATACAAATAAAGCAGTTTCAAAATAGACTCGTATGAGAGTAACAATAAAAAATAAATTGTGTATTGTTATCTTTATAGTAGTTACTCAGAGTAAAAGATACAAGCATGAAATATTGTCCAAACAATACTATCACAAACTTTTCATTGAAATAAGAGAATCCAGCTATATAACTGTCTTTATTAATATATACATATGTAGATATAAATCTATCTATCCATCTATCTACCTTTTCATTTTCACTTCCTCTTTTCTCCATCCTCCCTCAGTTTCTCTTTACTTTTGAACACTTTCTTCCCCATTCATAATATCTATTGTACATTTTGGATCTTATTTATTCATTCAATTTTTCACATCAGGAAGATAATATGACATTTATACATGCAAGTCTGATTTATTTCACTTATGAGTATGGTCTTAGTTGTATCCATTTATCTACAAAAGTCTCCACTCTATTTTTCTTCATAGCTGAATAGTAATCCATTGTATAAAAAGACTACATTTTTTTACCATTCCTTAATTGATGACCATTCTGTTGTTGCTAAGATTTAGCTGTTATAGATCATGCTGTTTTAAACATATATATATATATATATATACATATATATTATATATATATATATATATATATATATATATATATGAAGTTTTTAAGTCTTCTGAGACATACCCAGAAGATAAATTGCTTCTTTGAACAAAAAATGCTAATCCTCCTAGGTTTTTGAGGAATCTCCAGCTGAGAAGGATATTGAAAGCTTCTCCTTCCTTTGCTATCATTCAGTTGTTAGTCATTATTCTTAATCATCTTACACTCAGAAGGTGCTGGACAACAACACATGCCATTTGTGCTCTTGGAAATCACTAAGTACCAGGTTGAATGCATGTTTGTAATCATAACTAGTAAGCACCAGTTATTGTCTGCCCCTTTATGTTTGGCTTATGATACACCTTGTGACCTATTAATTGTGCTTCTCAACTTCTGATTATTTTCCTCTTGGTAACCATGTTTACATTTCTATAGTGCGACCGACCACCATGGTGGTTTAGTGATCATTAGAGACAGTAAAGTACAAGATGTCCCCAAAATTTCAAAGTAGCTTCAAAATTGAGACTACTGTATATGTGATTTCCAGTGCAGAAAAGCAAGTATGAAAGCTTCAAATTTAACATTTGTGGAATGTTATGCATAGTGAAGAATTTTTCTCCTCTTATGACATAGTTCCTTAAGGCTCTGAACTATAATTTTGATTAGCTGATTTTCTCTGGATGTTGTAAAAGAAAATTACTAAGAATATTGTTAATTCACTTGCAGTTAAAAGAAATTAGACTCCATTTGAATGTTTCAGTTTGGCATATTTGGAATATTAAGCATTTATTTTTAATATTTTTTCTGGTGTCCTTTAAAGGAAATAGAAAGATCAAAAAATGAAATTAAAAAAATTGATATTTAACATTCACAAAGTTAAAAATTGCATATAATACATGAAGAAGTTGTAAGTTCTACATTCTACTGGTTTTAAAGCTTCAAGGAACACTGGGATTTTTGTAATGTTATGTACTGCAAAGAATTTTTCTCCTCTTATTAAATACAGTACTTTCATAGCTCTGAACTATAATTTTGATCAGTTACATATATTTTTCTAGATGCTGTAAAGGAAAATTACTGAGTAGTGTTGATTCACAGGCAATTAAAAGGTATTAGACTCCATTGGCAGTAAAGAGCATGCAAGTTTATTTAAAATCTATGCTATATTTCACCAGGCTTATAGGTTCTCCATTTGAAGGTCTCTGCTGAAGAGGCAACTTAGATCTATCTTAGTAATGTTACTACATAACATGAAGTATAAAGTGTATACTATCTTAGAAGATTTAAAACAATGGCACCAAAATTTGAAAAATGAAAAAGCATGAATATTCTTGCCACAATAAAATGTACATCACTTACTTATCAAGTATAATACTAGGAATCTTGCCTCTAAAAAGTGCTAGCACTGCTTCTCACAGTGCGATCCTTAACAGATGCTTGAGTGCTGCTGGATACAACTCTCTTAAAAGAGATATAAATGAAAAGCAATAGCAGTATTACCATCTTTCTTCACAAGGAGCACTGGGTATGAAGATACCATTTGAAGATCTGCAAATCGATGGCAGCCTTATTTTGAAAACATGCAAAAATGTAAAGTGGTTTTTGATGCTCTAGCTAATATTTTGTAAGCTAATAGACTTTTGATTAAAGGAAAGAAAAGACTTAGTATCTTATGTGGAACTTAAAAACAAACAACCACAATCCATTGGAAAAAGTTTATAAACTTCTACTCAGAAGAAGAAATTCACAGTCAACAAATTTATGAAATTATGTATACCTTCATTTACTGTCTATGAAATTTCAAATTGAAGCCAAACAAGATATCTAGTTTAGAAACCTAGATATCTAGTCAGAAAATGAAAAATCCTAACAAAGATATATAAAATGGGATTATTTTGTATAAAACTGTTGGTAGCAAAATAAATCTGTACAACTATTATAGCAAACAACGTGGAAATTCTCTGAAAAATTAGAAGTAGAACTACAATATCATCTACCTAATCTATTTTCCATAGATGTCTGAAGAAATTTGTATCAGCATATCAGACACATGCATAGTTATGTTTGTTCTATACTTTTCATAATAGCTGAAGTATGTTCACTAGTGAATAAATGAGTAAAATACAGGCCCTCTCTGTCTAATGGAGAATTACCCAAAGATGAAAAAGAATGATATTCTGTACTCTATAGCAAAATAGATGAAAATAGAGCTCATTATAATATGGGAATCTGTTTATTATTTTTTAATTCATGAAGTAAAATACCCAACACCCAAAATGAAGGAAGGAAAGGCTTATTTAGCTCACAGTTAGTGGGCATTTTACTCCATATTCTGCTGGATCCAAGGCAGATGGCAGCAGTTCATGGTATCAGAAAACAATGAAGATCAAAAGAGGAATAGCAACCGAAGCATCTACCAAGCCGCTCTCTCTCCTTTCCAGGACAACTGTGAAGATAAAACTCCTATGAGGAGGGGTGCTGCTAAGTGTCAACTCCTCCAGTGTAGTGGGGATGCACAAAAGCCTTCTTCAACTTGTTTACATACCTTTTTGTGCTGAGTCACTCTACAACAGTCCCACCCTGCCCTACGGTAGGCTTTCCCACACTCCAGGGCATGGCCAATCCAGCCAAGCTTCTTATCTCAAGTTAACACATTGCATCAACCAACACAGGGAAATAAATTAGGCACAGGAATACACATACATGTATTCCTTTATATTTGGATATTTTACATTCTCTTGTGGGATATATGAAATTGATTACTATGCATTGAAGAAGAAGGTAGGATGAGGGGAGATAGTACAAAATTGAATTGCAGGTAGGAAAAGCACAGCTGGATAGAAGTAATCATTCTAGGACCCCATAGCACAAATGCATGACTTAAAGCACTACTATTAATGATTTGGCCTAGTCCCTAAACTCCTAACCTGAATTACAGTGAAGGATTTTTAAAAAATGAAACAAATCATATGGTTTTGGGGGAATCCAGAAATAGAACTCTAAGTATAAAGACCATGAGTTTTCCTGATCACTGTTTATTGAGTTTCTACAATTTGGGTGTGTGTACCAGGGAGGGTTGGGTGGGCTTGAAAATCCATGAAATCATGTCTAACAAAGCTAGTAAATCTTGCTAATTAAAAGAAATGTTTGATCACTAAGGTTGACAGTTTTCTTGACCTGGAATGGGAAATGTCAGCAGACCATGTCCCCAGCTGTCTCAGGTATGGCGCTGTCTTCAGAGCACTGTAAATACAAGCTTTCTACAATGACCAGAGGCCTCTGTGTTCCATAAACTAACCCGTACAATTCAGTCAACAACCATTCCTCCTGTATGGATTTATAATTGAAGATGTTGAAACATTTGGACTTAAGGTTGGATATGTCGAGGCATTGTCAGCTTCAGTACTCCTTATGGCTAAGAAAAGAAATAAGAAACACAAGCTTGTTAACATTTCAATGCATTGTAGAATCCAAAATTGATGTGCTGGCAGCTGACTTTATCATGATTTTGAAGAACTCCCTGCAGTGTTTTATGTTTTGGGATGGTATTCACAGTGATGTTTCATGGTCTCTTAATATACAAGCTTGAACTTGACCTTGTATTATTAACTGTACTGGGCTAGTCTTTCAAGTTTGGACAACTTTTTGTAGGATTTGTCCTCTAGGGGTGTTCCTGATTTTTTTTTTCCAATGAATTTCTGGTGGTGTATATTTTTTTTTTTCAAGAGGATTCAAATTATTTTAAGGCAACAAGGTTTAATTATGTTTTGGGGATAACAGCATTCCACATTTTTATTTGCTTGATTGAATTTTAAGAATGATTTTTTTTTTGTTTTTCTTAAAGCTTGGCCTTTTAATAAATATATTTTGGCTCTTTTTTTGTCACATATTGAAGCCCTGGTCCTGATTCACTGCTTATAATACTTGTAACTAACTTAACTGTAATATTTTCCCCTCTGAAAAACCATCCCTACATGTGGTTAGGGGAGGCTGAGCATAGTTTCCATTTAACTGTTTCAAACTGAGAATAGTTGCTGTAGGAGAGACTGACATCAGGGAACCTATCCAAAGAGCTAATATAAAGGGCATCACATGAAAGTCTACTGTGGCCTAGCAGTTCTGAACACTTTTTATGAGGTTGCTGGATCTCCATAGAAGATGGAGAACTTTTATCATTGGGTTCATCTATATGATTATCTGGAGTTTGCCTCCCACTAAAAATCAATAAACAAATACCTTGAAAAATTAGAGTATATGTAATCAAACCATGAACATTACAGCAGAAAAGCAGGTTTTGGAAAGCATCAAGTCCAGAAACTATTTTTAATGAGTCTGGAATTGTGACTGCAATTCACTGTCTTGTAGACCTCTACACTGAAGGAACCTGATATTTTATCTTAATTCTCTCTAGTTTTAGCTGATTTTGGCTAAAGAATTTAAGGACTTTTGTTGATCATTTACTGATCAATCAAGGGGAGTTAAGTCTTTTGAGCATTGTTTTGGAGCTATGTATAGCACCTTTCAGCTCTTCTGTTGGTGTCAGCTGTCAGGAAGGAACCTATCCTTTGCTTGACCAACTTGGCTTTTGTGAAAGTTTGGGAGACATTTCCCTCTGCACTATCAATTATTTTATCTTATTTTTGTATTTTTTTTGGGGGGGGAGAAGTGTCTACTGGTATTCAAAATTGTCAGTTGATAAGATCTCATGTTGATTTGACATATACCTTTTATTAAAATTAGTTGGAGCACATGGGAAATACAGTTGTCTGAGTCTGAAAAAAAAAAGGAAATTATCATAAACAATCCCAGCTTCACATCTTGAAAGATCTGTACAGCTGGAGGCATGCATACATTTAATACTCCATGAGATTAGGAATAATGAATTGTCATAGCTATATATAGACTGTTGTTCCTTAATTTGGTTGTGTACTAAGAGCATCATTTAGTGACAAATCTTTTTGTTTTACTTATAGAAAATATAACCTTTTAAAGATGACCAAAGTAAATATATCACAATAATACTTTTAGCATTTATTATTTTTTTTAACATTTATTGACATGTCTCCCATAAGGTTATGGAGACTACTGAGGACTCTTTTAATATTCAAAGGCTGGAATGAGGTTTTTCCAGGAAGCTGATCCTTTCACCATGAAGAATCCTGCCCATTATCTCTCTATGACTAAAGAGTCTCCATTCAATTACTTTACATATTTTTAATGACCTATAAGAACATAATGTTAGCACTGAACACATTAATTTAACCACTGGAAGATACTCAAATTATTGTACTCAGATAGCAATATGCATTGAATTTATAAAACCAATTTTGATAACATTTTAATTTGTTGGTAAACTGGATGTCTTTAGCTTTCATAATATCTATCTCAAAGCCAGCTTAAATCACAAAAATGTTTTAAAAATGGAAAAAGGCAAAAAAGAAAAATTGCTGAGCTCAAATAAAGTATCTGTTTACTGATTGGATAGAGAGATAAAGAAAAAAATTCATTAGATAAAATATTTATTTTATCAAAATGTATTCATATTTATTTAGTCAAGTTAATCACAATACCTCCTTTTTAATTTTAGAAGTTTGTAATTATAAATAGACCAATGAGAATTTCACTGAAGGTCAATAATCAGAAATTTCTTATACTGAGAATTATGGGTTCTTTTTATAATTTTTACCTAAGGATGTATCTTTTTGATAATGACAAATGAGTTTTTCAAAAAAGCTTAGTTTTTCTCAATACACCTCTAAAGGTTTTTTAATTGTTTCATATCTGGTCAAGTTGAGATTTTTAAAAACTTCATTTTTAATTTGTAAAAATGTTTACAACTTGATTTGTTTCAAAAAAGTCAACAAACTGCGAGCACCT
>PVKA01003394.1:0-47504 GCA_004027165.1 Ctenomys sociabilis
TTGTGGAGCCACAGAGGAAAGAGATTGAAGTTCTATAGTGTGCCTGGGGAGAGTCACATGAAGAGAAAACTTTCTCTCAGGCTCTCACAGAGAGCAATCTGGTCAAGCATTGGCCGTGACTCATCCACATGGATGACACAGACAAAGGAACTACAGAATAATGTACAGGACTACAAGATAAACCCTGAGAAGACTTCATGCCTGAATTTCATCCTCAGAAAGTCTGATTCAGTTGGCCTACGTTACAAGCCAGGTGGCAGCAGTAATTTTGTAAATGTCTTCCATATTTCTGATCTATGAATGGGAGGATAGGACTGTTGTGCATCACAGCATTGTGCATAATTTTCAATTGGTAGACACCAGCCAAGTCTAGCAATAGATAAGTGGGCAAGCAATATGTGTCTTCTGCATGCCATAGAATATTATTTTGGCATGAAAAGTGAAGTTTTGATATATGTTACAGCATGGAGAACTTAAAAAATCACAGGCTAAGTTAAATAAATCAGATATAGAAGATGGAGAATTGTATGCATTCACTTACATAAAGTATCTAGAATAAGCACATGCATAAAGAAAGTGAAATGGAGGTTACTAAGAACTGGAATGAGAGATGTGGAGTATTTGCTTATAGGTTACAGAGATTCTGTCTGTAGTGACAAAAAATTTTGGAAATAGATTGTGGTGTTGGTTACACACAGTAACTGAGTATTCTTAATACCTCTGAATTATACATTGAAAAAGAGTTACAGTTGTAAGGTTCTTTTTTAATAAGATAATAATAGAATGTACCCCACCCAGGGTCATTTCCTACCACCCACTTAACCCATCTTTTGCTCTAGCCACAACTTCAAGCTGATCAAAGTACAATTCCTGCACCTGAATACACATCTCTGGCTCCCACAGCCATGTTTTTCGCCTATGCTATGCTTCCTTACTGCAAAGCATTCTCCTTTGCTAAATACAGTTGGTGAGTAGCAGCTACTTCCTTAAAGCTGCAGTGTCAAACCTGACTATATATTGGAGTCCTGTGGAGAGAGCAAAGAGCCCTGGGCTCCTCCTTATGCTGATGAAATCAGACTGTTTCCAAGCTTAGAACTGAGCCTGGATTGTTGAAAATGCTCACTAGGTGAGTCACACACCAGTGTGCATGAAAACCCCTTTTTTACTTGCAACCCAAGTGCAGTCTGAAGACCAGCAGTCTTGACATCATCTTCGAACACTGTCATCTTAGAAACCCTGCACCTCCCTCTCACGCTACTGCTCACAGTTCACATGGTGAGAAGATCTGCAGGTGACATGCTAGCATTGGAGAGCTTAAAAAACTATCTGGGGCTCATCTCGGGGCTTGAAGACTGTCCCTGAGCTGCTCTAGCTAAGTTGATCGCTTGTGCCTCCGCACGCATCTGTCTATATACTTCTTTCTGTGTAAGGATTTTGAAAAGTTGAGGTTAGTAAAAGTACTTTATCTTTTTTTTCCTCTATTATCTAGCAGAGTATCTAGCTTCCATAAATAATTACTTGAATTACACTAAATTTGAAAAACAGCAGGCTACCATGTAATGAGCATTTCCAAGACCTTTGATAATACTAAAGTAAAGACTAAAGTAAGACTGTAATAAAATAATCTTCCTCCTGAGCATCTAATATGTGCCAAGATCTTCAAGTGTGACCTGTCCAATCTCCACCAAACCCAGAAGGGTGCATAATATTATCTTCATCTTATTCATAAAGTCACTGAACCTCAGATAAGAAAAGGAAGTTGGACATGCAGCTGGTACACAGGGGCTGGAATTGAGTCTATCTATGGTTGTTTCACAATCAAATTTTCTGAGTGTCTTCTACCAATTAAAATAACAGAACAACCTTTACTCTCTTTGCTACTATTCTTTGTACCTATTCTTCAGCATTTCCTCCTTTTTACCAGGGAGTGGCACTTTTTGCTGCTTTTTGCTTGCTTCTGTCTCTCATCCTGGGCTTTCCACCACTCTGTGACTTACCTTACCCCTTAAGGAACAGCAACTGAGGTACACTGCTGACTGTTAGCTATCAAATGTTTCTGCATTTAATTTTTAGTATCAGATGGGTTACATTCCTCTGTCAGTGTTTAGGATTTTTGATAAAGCTTCCTTTGATAGGTCTGAGAGTGGATCACAGATTAATACATAATACAATTTTAATGGGAAGTAAGAAGTTTGGTTGTTACCTCTTCCTATTTGTTTTGTGTGAAGTAGAAATTATAAATCAAAACCGTATTTCTTTTTTGTTGTTAAATAGAGTTTAATTCAAGCATAATTCTTATCTTTCTTTGTCCTGCAACATAAAAGAAACCCAGCCTTCATCCATACCTTTTGTCTCCAAATAGTTAGAAACATTAATTTGAGGAAATAAAAAGTTTTATTGTACACCTAGATGCCACATATAAATATCCACCCTCCTTGGAAAGTATGACAACTTATGCAAAATTCAGTTCACAAATGAACATTTTTCTTTGAAAGTTTTTTTCTTAACTAGAACGTTTCAAAAACTTCCTAAAGAAAAAAGTGGTAACATTAACCTAAGCAAAATGTCAACACTAAAATTCTCCAAACTTAATATAGAAAAATAAATTCTCTGCTGGAATAGAAATTGAGCAGAAGAGAAATAACACTGTGATCCATTGCTTAGTATAATCACATAATATTTTATGATAGCTTGTAAGGTCAATTGAGTAAAGTAATGATAGCTTTGAGCCTCCGCAATATCAAAATAACTAACTAGCTATGATCATTCAGCCTCAAAGGGCACAACAGATGCTGTACAACGTATCCTGTGTGGGTGTGTTCTCACCACACTGCTGCTGAGAACCACACTGCTGTGAAGACTTGGCCTTCACAGTAGGAAGAGCAACTCGCCTGCTTTTCTCAGAACTCTTCCACTTTGAAATTTTACTGTGCACCGTAGTTCAGGTTGTGTACTGCACCAGGGCATCTGGGTGTCTTGGGGGACATCACTTCCAGGGTAGTCATTAGAATTTGTGTGTTCATTTTGACATTTTCCCAGCAGTTAGGAAATTTTGCTCAAAATCAATAGGTTATGACAGTTTTCTGACTCAAAGTATGTTAAAGAAGGAAGCTTATTTATGATTTATATAGAAGTGCTGACAGGAGTAGGGGCAGTCCTGAAGGAAACCTGTTTGGTAGTGTTCATTCAAGGAGACTGAGGAAGTCAGTCTGCAGGGAGAAGAGGACAAAGAAGCCAGGAGCCAAGTAACAGCAGCAAAAACTCTGAAGGCAAAGGAGACTCACTTCCTCATTCCAGTCTTCCATTGTCTGAGGCCAGACCATTTTCAAGAGTTTATAACACAATCTTCCATTGTTTAAATCACACTGAAAGAATTCTATAACTCTCAAACACAGCTAGTTCTGCAACTTGCATCCAATTTAGAGACATGAAAATAAAACATCCATATCCCCTGACACATTTGTTCATTTTTTTCCCTTAAATAATCAGAACTTTCAATGCAAAAGTAATTCTTATTAGATTGTCACATCATATAGATATAGCCTAGACAAAATTTTTAAAAAATTAAAAGTCTTATCTGGGAAGAATATTTTAGGCATGTGTTGTCTGTTATAGTTAGTGAAGGATAATAGAAATATCTGGAGAGACATTATTAATAGTAAAATATCCTTGCATTATTGTGAATAGATACTACTAAATCCTAGTAATCTAGCAAATTAAGTGTGAGAATTTAGCCTGGTCTGTTAGGATATTGTTATTGGTAAAGAGATTAAAAATGAGCGTGAAATTTGTTTATCTCTCCCTTTCAGTGATGGGCATAGAATGCTATCCTTGAGATAGCAAGTGAAGCAAGTCTTCAATTAATTTTTTTTCAACTAAATCTTTGATAAAAGACTTCAAGAGACCCATACACCACAAATTCTATGTAGAAATCTTGATACCATCCAAAGCACATTGTTTGTGCTCAATTGCATGTAATATACAGAGTCAGCTGCTTGAAATGTAATTTGTTTGTGGAATTGCCTGGTTTCTTTGCTATAATACTTCTAATAATAATAATAATAATGCATATATCCAGAGGGTTATACTTGAAAATCAAATTTAGAGGATCGGCTTGTTGCTCTTCTATTTGCGAGATAAGTACTGTGCCAATGTTAGGCATAGTAAAAAGAAATCTTTGCCTAGTATTTCAAAGAAAAACCACTTCTCCCTACCTTTACTTACCAGTATTGCACACCTTCTAGCCCAACAAAATGATCTCTGCATCTCCTGGCATAATTGAAAAGCTTATTCTTAAATGCCATATGTTGCTATGATTCATGCTGTGTTTTTAATGATTATTGCACATGCAAGCAAAATGCTATATTAGCTTTATATTCATGTAATTCCTGATTATCACAAACACATGCAATGAGGAGCAATATTAGACTGCCAAAGATGCAAAGAATCTCAAGAAGTTCTCTAATATAGCATCTCATTTGTGACAAATGGTAGTGTTTTCTTTTCAGTGTGATGCGCTTCTGTGGTTACTCAAAATGTGCCCTCTACTGCAGAGAAGAAAGCCTAAGAACTATACTCCATTCATCCATAAAGGATATAAGGTATCTTTTTCCAAGAGCTACAATACAAATAGAAAATAGTAAATAGTGTATTCTACAATACAAATAGAAAATAGTAAATAGTATATTAGGGTTATGTGTGTCTTGGAATAATCCTTAGTAGTAGTTCTGAAACTTCAGCCTGCTGTGAAATTCCTAAGAAGTCTTGTAAAAACAGATTCCTAGGCTCTACGTTGTTTCAGATCCAAGAGACTGAAGCATCTGCCTTTTCAGTAAGTTACCAGGTTGGGCTGCTGGTGCTGTTGGGTCCTGGATAGCACTTTGAGAAGCACTGCAGTTAACATAGAGATTACAAATGCAGGCCTTGGAGTTCTAGTCCAGACTTTGCTCCTCAATGGTGCATAATCTTAAACAAATTATCTTTATTATTTTAGTTTATTTACCTATAAAGTGGAGGCAGCAGTAAGGTTGACCTCAGTGCTATTGAGGGAATTAAATGAGATAATGCTTGTAGAGCAGTAACATAGTGCCAGTCACACAGTAAGCAAATGAAGTTTTATTATTAGTGATACTTCATATTAATAGTTTCCAAGTACTAGCACTCAGACCAGTACTAGGATACAGTTTTTAATACATATAAGTATAAAGCTGTCCATTCCTTGGAGCATTTTTTCTTTGCTCTAAGCTAGCACATTTTTTTAACAGAAAGAAACATAAACTTTAACTGAAAAGTTAAAGGGAAGCTAGCAGAAGCCTCCCAGGCCCACTTATAGGTAGTAACTGACTGTTTTGATGATTCAATACTCCCGTTTTAAGCACAAAAATGGTGACTGAAATCAGTCATACAAGAGTGACTTGCTTCAAGAAGTTTCAGTAACTGAAGGTCATTAGAAAACATCATCTTAGCTTGGGTTCCTCCAAAAGCCCTGCAAGTGTTATCTGGGTCTTGGCAATGAGTTTGGAAGCAAACCTAGGAAACACAGGGACAATCTGAGAAGAGAAGAAAGACAATAAAATAGGGGTGCTACAGTGGACCTCAGGGCTCAGTTCTGCAAGGATACCCTGAAGGACTGCATGGAATACATCTCAGAACAGTGGGTAACCCAGCATGGCCATCAGGAGAAGACATTTCACCTACTAGCTAATGGGTTTCTGCCCACATGGAACTCTACCAGGGTTATGATGGCAGGTGATCCAACACAGCCTTGAGTCCCCAAACAACCATGTGACACTGCCAGACTAACTTCCATGTTCTTTTTTTTTTTTTTGTGCAGGATCGTACTACCCAGCTTGGATTCATAGATTCATAGGGATCCTCCTGACTTCTGCCTCCCTTGTGCTGGAATTACAGGTGTGCCCCACCATTCCCAGACTCCATCGCCTGCTCAGTGCACCCAGGGGTGGGGCTGGTGTGGCATGCAGTGCCAGGGATCGAAGCCTGGCCCCTGTGCTTACCTAAGCAAGTGCTTAGTTCACTGAGCTATACCACCTTCCCTTTCCATGTTCTTTTAGTCTCCAAATAGACTTTCTGTGTCCTTATCATGCCCTCGCCAATAATCCTACACAACATGACTTTTCACCTGCCCATCTAAACTCCACCTCTAGTCCAACTCAATAAAAACCCTGTCCCCTGGCTTCCTCCCCAACAGTCGTTGCAATCTCTGGCAGTCCTCCTACACCAATAATAAAATTTTTCTTTTTACCTCTGTCAGTATCTCTCCACAGATCAAATCCTTACACCAGCTATGAAAGGAGCGGAGTGACCAGTCCCAGAGGTCAGACTTTGAAACCCACCACCAGCTTGTGGCTAGGGCTACACCTTTTGTAGGATGTTCCCTGACAATGGCTGAGTGGTTTAGAGATACTAAGGAAGATCTACAATTAAGATATGTGGGACTCTTTCTTTAATCTACTTGGGTTTAAGGAATTCTAACAGCTTTACTGAAGGTCTAGACTGTGCCATAGTGGTCTAAGGACCCTCCCAGCTATCCTGACTTCCTTTCTATTTCCTTTAGCACGGCAAACTCCTGATATGCCCATTTAATACCTTCTTAGTGTCTACTTTCTGAACACCCAGATCAGTGTATCCTTCACTGGCCATTAGCCATTTCTCCTCAGTGCCATCCACCTGGGGCACTCCCTTCCTATCACTGGGTCTGACCCAGGCACTAGCTTACTATGTTCCCAGCTCTCTAATTACTCTCTGGTGAAGAGAGGCTAGAAGCCTCCTGTGAAGGAATTATCAACTGGTGACCCCTGGGAACTGTACAGAGACAATGTCTCCTACTGGGATTGTGGCTTGGTTCTTTGCTGAACAACAAAAATAGATCATTGTGTTTAATGATTATGTCAAGAAGCAAGAGAAGGCTTTAGGCAATGATATTCTCAGGGCTGTGTCAGGAAAGATAAATATTTTCAATGATTAGGATTACTTTGGTTTTTTATTTTGTCTTTTCCAATGACCCAAATAAGCAAAATAAATGACTTTATTTTCTTCTTACAACTTCTCTATTCACATCCAAATTTTATTGGTTGTTATTGGTTACGATGCTGAGTGGTTTCTGTTCAGAACATTTGCATCTTCTTATAACACAAAGATGCAAAAAGACTCTTGAAAGGGAAACTCTAAACACTGAATCCTGTGGTATACAATGGTGTTAGATCCCTTTCACCTTAGCTCCCTGAGGACAAAGCACCATATGTGTAATAGCTAAGGTGCTGAAAGTCACAGCCCATGTGTGGTCATAAACAGGATCAAAATGAGGTAATTACATGAAACTACTGTAAACTGTAAAAGGCAAAAAGACTTACTCTGAGCTCTTAGGAACTCATTATTACATTGGGTTAGACTACGGATCCAGGCAAAAATCTTCAAGAGCAGGACATCTACAAAGAGGAATATTCTCTAGAACCTGGTTAGCAAATAATATTCTATATCTCCAAAATGTGTGTTCCATTCTATCAGCTTACTTTAAATAGTGCGTGAAGCTTTTATGATATTCAGACAATAAAAACAAATTTTAACTATTGACGAAATATTCCATTCCATATGTCAGACAATGTACCATTTGTTGTAATTCCAATATCTCTGAATGTTCTACATATATGTATAATTTATTAAAATCAGTCTTCTGCCTTTGGGATATTATGGTGCAATTTCATGTGTACCATTAAAAATATAGTTGACATATTCTACAGCCTGACCTAGCTGCAAATGTAGAGAAATTATTGATGCTGTATGATAAAAATAAAGAAACATGAAAACTTAAGAAAAATGGAGAGCTTAATTTAAAAGAATGGAAAAGGCAGCGATAAAATCAGGACAGTGACTGATCCAACACCATGTACTAATACATCTTTTATGCTTTTTCTTCCTAAACTGAATAATAGAGGTAGGTCAGAATTTGCATTGGTGGAATCACTCAGATGAAGAGATAGGAAGGAGACACATACATTATCTGGTCAATTTTAACAGATACAGTTCAATTGCTGGATGGCTCATCTGTCTTTTCTGGGTGAGATTTGAACAAAGGTGACCCTCAGAACTCAGTACAAGATCTTATTCGAAAAACATTTCATTTTTGTATTTTCCTGAGACAATCTCAAAGATTAATGTCTAAAATAAACTCAGCTCTTGAAAAAATTTAAGATACAATCAGAAAAGTAATTCAATATGTCTCTGATGTTTTAACTCTTGTGATGAAATTCTAATCAGCAACACACTTGGAAAAGAACAACAAAATACTCTTGGGCTTTTGGACCTCCTATGTATATCTTTCTACTAACAACTTTAGCTTCAATTTCATCTAAGGCAAATTAAATTAAACTTCACTAGAAATTCAGTAGGCATCTTCTTTCTCACCCAATTATCCCAGGAATATGGTTGGCACAAATTAAAATATTAAAGTATCACAGATCTATCAGAACAACGTAGTGTTATTTAAACAAAGAAGGCAGGGTATGCTTAATTTAAGAGTCAGTTCTATTCCTGGTTCCAGGATTCATTTGGTATGCGACCTTTCTTAGTGTCAACTTACTCAGCTATAAAATGAGAGGCTTAACTACCCTTGAGTTCTAAAATACTTTGTTCGTATATATTTACACCACTTGCAATTTTCTTTTAACCATCTCATCAGCAGACTCTTTTGTTCTTACATATAACTCTATGCCTAGCTTGTAGCAGGGACTCAATAAATATTTGTTGATTGAGTGACTAATTACAAGTAAGCAAATGTACATGTAATGTATTACCTAATATCTGTCTACTCACATGGATATATTCACTGAGGAAGAATTCACTGGCTAAAGGTGAAAACTTCTCTAATTGATGACCACAGATGTCTAATATGCCTGTGACCTTAGCAAACAGCATGAAAACATGAGTAAAATATGTCTGAGTATCTGAGTACTAGGTCTTTTCTTTGTTATTATGGTAAATGAAGGATAGATAGAAAAATCATATAAGAATTATATACCTCCTTATTTCTGGTACAGAAATGCTTCTTAGTAAATACAAATACACAATACTTCAATACTTCCAGGATTAATTCACCTTATTGAATTCATTAAATATTTAGAAATAATACAATGTTCCTTAGAAAAGGACTATTTAGATGACTTGTGTTGAATACTTAGTTAGGCATCTTGTTGCAACATCAGAATGTTGCATTAAGCCACAAGGTATTCTTTTGGACTAATAAGCTGATAAAAGGTTTAAGTACCCAGGAGAAATTTCAAAATATTATGTCTATGGAAAATGACAATATCATCCCACAGAAGTATATGTTCTATTTTTTATTTTTATTTCTTAAAAACTGTATTTGGTACAGGATCTTACTATGCAGTTCAGACTCATTGTGATCCTCCTGTTTTCAGCCTCCTCAGCACTGGGATTACAGGTGTGTGCCACCATGCCCAGTCTGAAATGTACATTCTAAGCTAAGAAAAATAGACTGTCAATGTGTAAGTTAAAATATGCTACCATTTTGAGGAAATAATTATATATTATATAGATTTTATCTTTGAACAAGAATGACAAAGCCTTGTAGAAAGTGTTAAAAGATAATTTAATAAGAACTATTAGAGCAATCCCACTTAAAACCAGAGAAGGGCCAGCCAAATAGCTCAGTAGACTAAGTGCTTACTTAGGCAAGCAAAGGGGCCAGGGTTAGATTCCTGGTACCACATGCTACATCAGCCCTGTCCCCTGGGGTGTTGTGAACAGGCAATGGAGTACAGGTGGGGTGAGGCACACTTATAATCCCAACACTAAGGAGCCTGAAAACAGAAGGATCACTAAGAGTTCTAGCTGTGTAGTGAGACCCTGCATTAAAAAAAAAAAGGCAGTGAAACCATTGTGTAATATCATAATAAAACATATAGAAATGTGGAACATGAAGAGTGAACCCAATACAAATGGACTGTCATTAGAATGATGTATCACCATTAGATCATCAAATCTAACAAATGTACTACACTAATACAAAATATTAATAATAAGGGAAATTACAGGTAGAGAAGGACCTAAAGGGAACTGTATATCATTTACTCAATTTTTTTGTAAATCTAGAATTGGTGTAAAAAGTCCATTAATTTAAAACATACTATTGAAACTATTTCATTCAAAGCCAACTTACCAAATTAGCATATCAGCTAAAGTACCAAAATAGTTCAGTTATACGTAAAGATGATGATGATGATGATTGAGGATATAGTATTTTGACATGCAAAGTCTTCTATATTATGGTTTATATCCAAAATGTCCCTCAAGTCTCCTGTGTTCATAGATAGGGCTTTGGGGATGAGATTGGATCACAAGGGCATGATACTCACAACTGGATTATTCCACTGATGCTTGGGATACAATGCTGGGAAGTGAAACCCTAGGGAAGACATGATCCCTGTGGCCATGGTCTGGAAGTATATCTTTTCTACACCTTGATATTCACTCTGCTTTCTACCTGTCCTGCCAAGAACTATTTGTTTTCTGCAGTGCCCTTCTGCCATGCCTCCATACCTTGAATCCAGCCAACAATGTACTGAAAACTCTATAAATAGTGAGCCAAACAAATTTTTTCTTGTTAAACCTATAGGTATTGGGTATTATGTCCCAGCAATAAGAAAGTAACTAAGACACTCTGCCATCTCCAGATGTGAAATACAAGAAGTATTTACAAAGATCTACATTCCTCTTTGAGAAGAGCATTTCTATTTTGTATCTTGCACTTAGCTCTCCAAATTCTACGTAACTAAATTATGGGGTCAGGGTGCTCTTAGTCCATGTCTTGTGGAATGATATCTGGAAACTTATATTATACACCAAAATAAAGTAACATATGAACTTATATAAGAGCCGTAGAGAGCCACAGACGTGATCTAAATTGGCCCCATCTTCTCAGATAGGGAAAACAAATGCTCAAACCTGTGTCTTTTGTAACACAAAAAGCCATATGAGGGAAAAATAATCTCTGGTCAAACTAAAAAAGACTTAAGCTTTTGCTCAAGCAAAAGATTAATATTTAACTTGAGAACACTGTGAAGTTTATAGGCAATTGCTATTTCCTCTTTTATTGGCTATGAGAAAGTACTAGCTTTCACAGCACTAGCCTTGTGGCCCATTTCCAGCAAGTTTATAGGTTAAACCTCACTCCTGAATAATCTTGTTTTCCTACCAGTCTGTGCAACTTTTTTTTACTTATTGCTGTCTTGTTGCATTGAATATGAGACAGATGACTTTAAATAGTTTCTCTCCAAGCTCACCCTCTAGCTCCCACTAGTTCAGTCAAGAAGAAATGTGTGGTTTCAGGCAAAATGGTAGCCAAGGAGACAGTACAGAAATTTTGAATGGTCCTATGCATCCTAAGAGACCCAGAGTTCCCTGTAATCCTTCACCAAATAAGGCAAGTACTATGATCTTTGAAGAGGTACAATTAGGATGTTACCCAAAGAATGTGTATTCTTGTCAAAATTAAACAAGAACACACATTCTTCCAGGTGGTATGCAAAATGATCTATGGTATATAGAAGGAAATGCTTCAAGTTTTATTGATATGGAAATTCCACTGAAGCTCTGGTAACAATTTAATATGAAAATAACCATACCAACACCATTTGTTTAACATATCAATATTCTAGAGTCACATGAGGATCTATGAGAAAATCTGAGGAAAATGTAGGAGTTTTTACTCTATCCCTCAGTCTTATTTTGGTTTAAATATGCTCTTATTACTCACTAGCTCTCAGAAAGGACATCACCAAATTGGGCCTGGTAATCCCGAGACCTCTGGGAGACAGAGGCAGAAGCATCACATATTCAAGTCCAGCTCAGGCAATTTAGGGGCATACCAAAACTTCACCTCAAAATTTCGGCAGTTTAGCATACAAACTGTAAGACACTGAGTTCAGTCTAAAGTAATGTGGGTGAGGGGAGCAGCACCTATGATACAAAGAGTCTCTGCACACTGACAAAGAAAGATCCAACAGCAAATTGCCAAACAATATGAACAGGTAATTCACAACACTATGAATTACCAAAGGGTAAGAAACAGGAAAAAGAAACTCAAAATTATAAACAAAACAGAGAAATTCAAATTAAAAGAGAAATAAGAAAACAAACATTGGTATAACAAAAATATGACAAGTCATTGCCTTGCGGAAAAAAAAAGACTTGTATATTGCAAATAGAAATGAAAACTACTACAGGCAAAGTACTGGAAGTTGTGCCTAATATAAAGCACATTCAAAAGTCTACACCACAATCCTCCTTTGTGCATATGGCTGTATCAGTGCTTTTGTGTTTAGGTATATACAAATGTGGAAAGACATACAGAAGGTTGTATGTATTAAATCATTGACACAGCAGCCTAATGTGGATAAATAGGAGGGAGGACAACATGAATCCAAAAACCAAGAAATGAAAACACCACATTAAAAGCATCATGCCATTATATGAACCTATTCTGAATTTGTATATATTTCTATATAAGCAAAATTTTAGTATAAAATAAAACTTCATGAAATGTTCAACAAGTTCAATATGTATTTGCTCTTGGAAACTATTGGTGAGGTGGTATTTGGGAACAGTGTAATTTATTTGTTTATTGATTAACTTCAAGCAATAGATATCACCTAGACAGACGGTGTGGTGGTTTAAATAATGGTCAACTTATAACACCCAGCTGAATTGAATCAGTGTGGTTCTGGGTGTGGATGGTCCTGAGAATTGCTGTCAACAGTACAAAAGTGGAAATGAAGAGGAAGATGGTGTACTGCTGATTCTTCTAGAGAAGCTTGTCACTCTGGTTTTCCTGATATTAATTTAGCTGTTCTCATTGTTGAAGGAGCTCAGGTCCTTGCTGTGGTTCATGAGCATGGCTTCCTGGCTCCAGTGCAGATCCCTCATCCTGGTGGCACAGATCATTCAGCCCACTGGTACAAACTTTCTAGCTTCCACCACTGCCCTTTGGGCCTTCCCAGTGTATATTCTTTTTTTTTTTTTTTTTTTTTTTTTTTTTTTTTTTTTTTTTGTCTTTTTGAGACAGGGTCTCACCATACAGTTCAGGCTGGCCTTAAGCTCACTTTGTCGTTCAGGCTGGTCTCGAACTCACAACAATCCTCCTGCCTCAGCCTCCCTAGTGCTGGGATTACAGGCATGTGCCACCATGCCCGGCTTCCAGTGTATATTCTTTATACAGACTTATATGAGACATTGTCATGGGACCTAGAACTCCAGTGGAGGACGTTGCCATGGGCTCTAGGTCTTCAGCTAGGCTTATATGGGACATTATGTGGGATCCAGGCCCTCAGCTCAATTCTTTGTGTCTCTCCAGAGTGTGGACAGATCTCATATATGTTTCTGCATCTGACTCTTTCACTGAATATTGTAAGATAATCATGTAAGTTGTGCCATGTATTAAATCTTTTTCCTTGTAAACCCTAACTACAACAGATGAGTTGTAGTTAAGGGGCAGTGGAATAGACTTTTGATTATATTATACATATATTGTGCACAAAACATTGAGTCCTTTTAGGATTAATTTGGCAACTATAAATGAAGAAGTAAATTAATAGTCTAAGCCACCAATATAGCTTATATACTCAACATCAATACTCAAATGGGTTCTAATGCTACTGAGTAATTCTTGTAAAAGGTTTTCTTGGTGTTTTAGTTTAACCTGCCATGTAGAAGTAATCATTCCTCTACAGCTATGATGATAGTTGGCACCAACTCTTTTATGATATTCTAGTACTCAAAGAACCAGGAACCCCCTAGGGCTGCCTTCCAATGATTCTAGTCCTATTCCAAGAAGTAAAATAAGCCCTGCTCCACTTTTGTGCTAGAACTTTTTAAAGAGTTGAAAGCAGCAAAACCATATCCCTTGGTCCTTCTTTCTCTGCCTCAAAGAATACCAGATTCCTAAGGAATGTTTCACTGGACATAGTTTCCAGCCTACTGTGAACCTGAGCACCTCCTATGGGAGCACTCTGGTAAGCAATGTGCATTTTAAATGGGGTCACCAGAAGAATTCTGGGTTTCCAGTTATGGTCTGGCCTATCCAGACAACAGCAGGGAAAGAATGACTGCATTCCTTGAACATAACCCAATTACACAGACATTGATTTTTTTCTTAAGAATCACATCGTGAGTTCCATTTGATGTTGTGATCAACTCCACTTATTTTAAAATTAACTGCTCCCATATGAGGAATTGAACTTACATGATTGATTTTAAGTGTCTAGAATAAGAAGTAATTCAATATTTTTAAATTATTTTGATGTAGGGTTCCAAAGTATTGTGATCTTGCACATATTCATTATGCTCTCTATTATGTGAGTTGATATATTACTGCATAAGAAATTACCACCAAAGTCAGGAGCTCAACACAACAATTAACATTGGTCTCATACAGCTCCTATGAAGAATTTGAGTGCAATCTGGGCTGGTGATTCTGGTTCAGGATGTTTCATGAAGTCATAGTTAGGATGTCAGCCAAGGCTTCAGTCCTCCAAGGTCCTTCTTGACTGGACCATCATCTTCCAAGATGGCTTACTCACAAAAGAGGCAAGTTGGTGTTGGATGATAGAAGGAGTCTTAGAGCCTATGAACCTCTGCTAGGATAGGTGAATACTTCTTCTACCAGGGTCTGGCTTCCCTCACTGAATTGAATCAGAAGGGAGCTACAACAAATAAGTGCTGTTTCAGAAGTCACATCTGCCAAGCGTTAGCTCCACTATTTGAGGGAAAACATACCAAAAAATTGTGGGTATATTTTAAATATCATAGCTGACTTATCTGCAGATTGAAAATAGGAGAGGAGTCAAAAGATGATTAAACAGGCATGAGTTTGAATTCCACCTCTGCCATGTACTAGTTATGTAAACTTGAAAAACTTATTAATCTTTTTTTTTTTAAATAGGCCATAATTTTTATTCGGGGAATTTAGTCCTCTCTGCAGTCCCCCCCCTTTTTTAATTTTTATTTTATTGAAGTACAAATATCAATGAGACAGTTTTAAGATACCTTGACAAGATGGATTTGATAAATTAATACATTGCAAACTGTTTTCATAATATTTTGGTATCATAGAAGGAGCATACATGATATTATACTTACAGACATTATTATACCGTCTCTTATCAGTAAATTAAGAGAGTGTAGCTGTTTGCATATCTTATTTTTTATACTTGAATTACATCAAAGATTCAATAATTAATATTTTCTACCTTGTTATTTTCCTAGTGGTTGTCCATAGTACTAGAAGCTGACATAATATCCTGTCCAACCACCATTAGTGCAAATCTTGCCTCTCATAGAATTATGTAGCATGGCATTATCTATCCCAACTGTACTGTCCATACACACACACACACACACACACACACACACATCATGATTCTTCCTTTCTATACCCCTTCCTTTGTCTACACCTGTCAAAGATGGGCACTCCATTGTCATTCAACTAATTTAGGTGCCTGAACTCGACAACACAATCCAACACAGTCCAGTATTCCACAACAATAGTGAGTTATCCAAAGAAGTTGTCGACCATAGCCATTTACAGCTCAACTTATTATTATGGCCCCGCGATGTGTACTTCATTTTTATACTTTTCTGCTGGATGGTTAAGACCTAGATAGAGCAAGACCTATATACCAACACATGTACTTTTTGTTTCTTCTGAGGTCAGTGAAGTCCCCTCAGGGTTTATCTTGTAGTCCTGTACCTTATTCTGTAGATCCTTTGTCTGTGTCATCCATGTGGATGAGTCACGGCCAGTGCTTGACCAGTTTGCTCTCTGTGAGAGCCTGAGAGAAAGCTTTCTCTCCATGTGGCTCTCCCCAGGAACACTATAGAAAACTTAACCTTCAGTCCACCATGAAATGTATGTAAATACAGTATGTACCTCATTGGGTTGTAGTTGCTGTTAAGTTGGCTAAGATATGAAAAGCACCTCCCACAGTGTCTGGAATATAATGAGAGTTCACTGAACTCCTCCATATTTTCACCAACTAATGATTATGGGATGCTGAAAAACCAGATAACTGGCTTGAACAAAAGACTGCCATGTATCATAGACTGCTCTGGGTACTAGAAAGTGGGTCTCTTTGTAGCGAATGTGTGAGGAACAGAGACACAAACCAGAAACTTTGTAGTCAAGACCAAAATGTGAGATAAAAGAGATTAGAACCAGACACACTGCATTTTACACACTGAGCAGATTTTGTACACACCAAGTAATTTGGGTTTAAATTTTTAGTCCTTTAAATTATTTACCAAAGAAAAACTTTGCAAGAGAATGTTGAAAACCCATCCATGTTCTTTAAAAACACCAAAGAATAGCATAAGTAAAGTGAAGTATGCTTGTCATTTTTTAAAAAATGACAAGCATTTTATTATCTTTAGTACTCATTAAGACATGTGAAAACAACTTTAATGGTTATCTGAAACATTTGAGAAACTTTAATTTTCTTTCTTTTTTCATATGGAAAAATACCAAGGAAAGTATTGAATAAAAAAACTCATAATTAAGCCTTACAGAAAAAAATTACATATTCTTAAAAAATTTACATATTATGTGGTTTTTTTTCTTGATTTATACCAAGTGGTTTTCATTATCAAAGTCCCTTTTAATGCATGAGTCCATCCTTTTAACTCCACAGGCCACAGAAATGATTACTATTTCCATTTTACAGATGGAGAAGCTGAGACCTAAAGAGCAAGTGCCCCTCATTTTCTTAAGAACTTAACATTAGGTACCTGTCAGAAATAAGTCTTTTCTCCTGCCTGTCACACTGACTAGGAATTTACATAATCTTAGGCACTATGAAATAATTTTGTGTATTCTCAGCCACTTGACAGATAAAAATGAAGGTAATAACTCTTGCATACTCTACAGTATCCAAACTTACAGGCCACTACTTAATGGTTTGGAAAAAAAAAAGACTGCATCATGAGATTTATGAAGGCTTTCCTAAATCTATGAAAATAAACCTTGTGTGTCACTGAGGTGAGAGTGCACTTACTTTCCTCTATGCAAGACAGATTTTACGAGGGCCCAAAAATGCTTGGGATTCAATAGACGTCCCTGTTTTCATACACTGTCTCTTATTAATTTATGGCTCAGCATTTGCTGTGGTAACAGGTCATCAGGTACTCATGACAATATTTGGCATATCACAGTTCAAGGCAGCAACATGGTCAGAGTGATGAGGTTTACAATTTCTACATGGTTATGATTATAAAATTGTACATGTACCAGGGATAGAAAATATCCCAGCAGATTATATTTCAATGCACCCCTTAGAGGATCAGCATGAGACACCATCAGTAGCACAGGAATTCATCAACTTCATAGGCACCCAAGCAGGGTTAAAAACCTTAACTTTACTGGAAATATAACAAGTAATAAAAACAGACAAGACCTGAAATGGTCTAATGGACCTAGCGCAAATGTGACAGATTAATAGCACTAAATTCTTCAGCATGGCAACTTACCCCAACATTCAGCAAACAGTTTCTCGAAATTCAGGGCCTTCAAGTGCAAATATTTGTGTCAGCATAAATAGGTTTCTGGACGAACAAACTTTTCATCTACACTGGCACACTAAGTTCATATTCTTAACAACTGTGTTTGAGTTTTTACCTTAATGCTTTTTACTTTAATGCACTGTGCAAATAACACATTTTTTCCCTTTTTTATCTAATGCTGATGAAAATACTTTCCTTCTGGTGGTCATACTTTTATTTAGTGGTATCTACCTAGGCCTTCCAGAACATTATTTTTTTTAAATTTTATTACCATATATTTGGGCATATGCAAGAGTGTATGACTGACATAATAAACTCTATCTCTCACCAACGAACTAAAGAACTAAAACATTTCTAGTGCATTGAAAGCCCTACATAAGCTCTTCCTCAAATGTTATCTACCCTCTTCCATTAGTAATTATCCCTCTGTTAAGTTTAAAGTTTATCATTTCCAATGTCCAGCTAATATATACACTGTTGAGTATCTATCACACATGTCTATGAACTAAGTATGTTTTCCCTAAGAAATGTTCACTATTATCTTGCATGCTTTTACATTATATATGAATGAGATAATTTAATGGTAATGAAAATATAATTTTGATACTTGATCTTTTGTTCAATATTGTTTTTACTACATTAGTCCATGTTGCTATCTCTCACCCTAGTTATTTCCATCAATGTATGTGTAGGGTTAGCATAACTTACTAATCCATTCTCTCAAAGATGTTTCCCTATAAAACTACTTGCAATTAGCTATAAAGTACAAGTGAATTTACGTGATTTTTTTTTCAGTGTGCTTTAAAGTTACTGAAAAGAAATAGCACATAAACAGCAGTAAGATGTGTATTCTCATGGGCAAGCCTGAAACAGATGCCTGCTTTTGAATGTCTGTGGCTATGCCATTTATTCCACTAGACAAATATGAATGGCAGTTTTTAAGCATATGCAATGATAAAAATTTAAGCAAATGCAATGATCAGGTTTACTATCATTATACTATTATTTTCTGAAATATGTATTTGTCTGTCAGGGAAAGTGGCGTTTCCTTATTCTTCCATACACTCCTAATTAGAAAATTATAATTTTGTGTTTTATTATTTGCATGAACATTCACAAGTGGTTTTCAATTGGAAAATGAGTGTTTATGGACACATTTCTAATGATCAAAGATAACAATGAAGGGGGAAGTGTCCTCTCTGTGTGACATAAACCTTAAAAGGTACCACAACATGTAATACAGTAGAGAACTAGATCAAATACTCAATAAAGAGACTGCAGGGAAGTCACATGTGGAGTCTGAATCAAGTAGGTTTTTAATATGTCAATTATTGGCAATTACACAATTTTAATACTTTATATAAAAACTAAGAATGTTATCACAGTCTGTCTTTGCTTAGGTGTTTCAAAGTTAAAACAGATTCTTGAGAAATTGTGAGAGAATAGTTACACATAAGAAATGATTAAGCAGAGACAAAGGATAACATAATTCTAAATCACAATAAATAACTTAAACAATGATGGTACAATGGATGCATAGCTACATCCACACAAGTGATTCTTGTCCAACAAGTTAATCATCTGAAATAAAATGCATTTTCAATCAACAGATGAAGTGCATATTATCTTACAATGCCTCTAGGAGAACAAAGAAAAAATTTAAAAGCAAGAATCAGCAACCCATGGCATATACTCTGATTACTTCTGCTATAATTCTGTCTTGCACTTGTTTCTTTTTAGTGAAGATTTGCCTTGCTTTATTTTGTGAAAAACAAGTTTATTACAAAGGTATTACATAAGCTTTTCGGAAAATTTGAGCAACACAAGAAACTACAAAGAAAATATAAAAGTTGGATGCTAATTTTATCATGTATAGCCATTGTTAATCGTTTAGTATATATGCAATTTCTTAGAATACACAGATATTGATTAACAAAGCATGAACATATTGTAGAAACTTTTATGACCGTTTCTACAAACCATGCGATATGTATATTTTCCATAGCATAAATCTTTATCCTCACTTACAACTGTTCTGTATCATTACAGTATGTAGGTGGGCAATAATTCATTTAACCTGACTTCATTTTTGTGCAGCTGTTTTCTGGTGTTTTTGCAACAAATGAGCAAGGTCATGTAAGGACTCTTCCTGATAAATCTATATGTCCATGATGGTTCATTCACCTCATGTAAATTTGTAAAAATGTCATCCCTGAGCCAAATGCTATGAACCTGTGTAACATTTTTCTTATGCACAGTCTAATAGCTGCCTGAAGAAGTTTGTTGTTCCCGTTTTTGCTCCCATTCTCACAGTTGAAGGAAACTCACTTCCTCAGATAATATCTGTAGCGCATCTCACTTGTGATCGCAAGCCTGTACTATTCCATGTCTACACCTTTGCCATATGACCCTGTAGTGGCCTTTTGCTGTGACTGCTCCTGACCTTGGGCCATATGTGCTTCCTTTCACCAGTGAGATATTTGCTTTGTTGATTCATGGTGAATATCCAAAAGTACTGAGGGAATTGGGCTTGTTCTCTGGAGCTTGGGTTATTGCCTAGGTCAGCTCACTGATACCAGAAAGAGAATAAGGAGCAAGCAAGAAAACTACCCTCTGATTGGTCAAAGGTTTGTGACTGAGTTCAGCAGACCAGAAAAATCTACTTAGTTCCACTCAGTCTACCAACATCCAGTTGATCCCAATGACTTATGGATAATAATAAATTTTTGATTAATTTAGTTACATGTTTGGGGGATGATTTGTGACATAGTAATAACTAAATGACAAAATCTTCAATGCTGCTCTTCCAACATATTTTACACCTAAAATTTTGATAAAAGTTTACAGATTACAAAATACTTTTACTGAATTTCTTAATTAATTAACTCCATTTTGAAAATCCAGAAATAGGGTTCAGAAAGATTGTGATGCACCCAAGTTTTTAAGTGGCAAAGCAAAAATTTAGAGACTATAGAGCTATATCTCTTTCTCTATTCCCAATTTATTCTTTACAAAATCAGTTAATAGGGCCGGGAGATGGCTCAGTGGAATAAGTGCTTCCCTGGCAAGTGCAAGAGCCTGAGTTCAATCCCTGGTTCCGCAAAAAAACAAAACAAAATCAGTTAATAAATATTTTAGCATTTGTAAGCCATATAGGCTTTTGTGACTATTTAACTCCAGGATTGGAGCACAAATGCATATATATATATATATATATATATATATATATATATATATATATATGTATACATACACTGAAATTCATAAATTTGGAAATACAAAGATTCATCTTGTTCAATTTCATTTGAAAACTGAAACTACTGGGGAATCACGTTTAAAAATTAAAAAAAAAAATCCAAAAACTAGCAACTGGCAATATACCTCTTTGAAAGCAATCACAGGTCAAAGGCCCACTGCTCCAAAGGCGATGATGGTTGGGAAAAAATGTATAAACGGCTGCTGGTCAATCATGAAAACAGAAAATAACTGAGCAGAATCCATCAAAATAGGTGATGTGTGAAAATGAGAATTTCCCAACTTGGTTCACAAAGGAGCGATTTGAAATGAAAACCCATGAATGCATGAATGAATGAATGAGTGATTGAAGAGGTGCTTAGGGAGCTAATGTCAACCCAACTCATCTCAGAAAAGGTTAATTGAGACAAGGAAGCTGTCTCCTCAACTGGGGGGTGTGCACCTCGAGAAGCTTGGCAGCAGAAATTCTGTGGAACTTAAAAGTGATCAGAACCATTTTCAGTGATCTCTGGCTTTTTAAGGGTTCAGTGTATAAATGAAAAAAGATCACACCAAAGTTTAAGACTGAATTTCAGTTCAGTCACTTACTGCTATACAATATCATAGGATTCCCCTTGAGATTAAAGGCAATGATATGCTTAATATGCTTACCATAGCTCTCCTACCACTGAAGAAGTAAATAAACTATTAGCTATTTGCTAAAATCAGCGCTGGGCACTAGGAGTCCTTGACCTTAAGGAGGTTCAATTTGAAGGGTGGACACAGACTGACAAATAGATAAGTAGGGTAACAAAATGTGCAAAGTGCCATAACAAGGACATTGACAAGGAATCTTGGGAGAAAAAAAGACTATTGCTGCTGAGAGGCGGAGGTATGGTGTGCATGTGTTCTACTATGATGAATATTAGCAAGGGCTGGCCTAATAGCTCAGTGGACTAAAGTGCCTGCTTAGGCACAGCACAGTGGCCAGGGTTCAATCCCAGATGTGCCATGCCAGCCCACCTCTGGGGAGTGCTGAGATGGTGAATGAGACGGGTGTAATGGTGTGTGTCTGTAATCCCAGAGCTTGAGAGGCTGAAAACAGGAGAATCACTACTTGTCTGACCTATATAGTAAGACCCTGTAGACCCTATCCTAAATACAGAAAAAAAAACGTATTAGTAGTGAGGTACTATAATAATGCTACAATCACCAGACCATAACATTGTTATGGTAGAGATTGAAGATTATCTCTTACCCAGGATACCATGAGGGTTCAATCATGGCTTCATGAATATGTTTTGAATTATAGATCTTAGTAAAGAAAATCATTTCAATTTTCAAAAGTAAAACTTACAGTTGAAGAGGGAAGTAAATCGGTCTCTGTTAATCTTATGATCATATTCTACATTTTGAGGCTCCATTGGATTTATATGATAATATTGCTGGAAGTTTCAGAATGAGTCAAATAAGAGTTTGCAAGTCCATTTCAGCCATGGTTATTAAGATCTTCGGTAGGTGACTTCATCCTCTAGAGAAATTGTGTAAAACGATGCTCAATTTGGAATTTTTTTTTTTTTTTTTTTGTCTTTTTTGAGACAGGGTCTCACTGTGCAGTTCAGGCTGGCCTTAAGCTCACTTTGTAGCTCAGGCTGGTCTCGAACTCACAACAATCCTCCTGCCTCAGCCTCCCTAGTGCTGGGATTACAGGCATGCGCCACCACGCCCGGCTCAATTTGGAATTTCAGAGCATCCTAAATCCTGGCTTGCCAGAAAGGCATGGGATGAACAATTAAGTGTTGGATTTGGGAACGGGTGGTGTATTTGTGAAATGATTTGAAGAGGTACAAGTGTGTAAATATGACCAGCATGGGGGGAGGGGGACTGATAGGTGTGCCAAAGGGCAGGTTATTGCTGGAGAGAAATAGTTCAGCTCCCTCTTAAGTACAGTGAAGGTCAGCCTGTGGGTTGTTCCACCAGGGAAAGAGAAAGTAAGGGTATTTATAACCCAAGGTGAACTTCCTTGATTTAAAATTGCCTCTGGGAGTGTTGAAATCTCCAGTTCTTCCAGGCAGACCTTGGGAAGCTGAGCAAGCTTTCAGTACTCTGCACAAAGCCCCAGAGCAGAGATGCTGAGTAGTCGCTGGCCATGAGGTGAGAAGCTGTCTTCATTGGTAAGCGTCCATGGAGTCTGCCAGTGGGACACAGGGGACAGAGCATCAACACTGCCTGCCACACTTCTACACATTGTCTCCCTTTTTGTTTGTACATTAGAAGAAAAATAAAATCTAAGAAGATTTTTACAAATAACTAAATGCATTGTCTTATCTTTGACTAGATAGATTTTTTAAAAAGACAAAAAACATCAGGATAATGGAGTAAATTCAAGTATTCTCTGAGTATTAGAAAATATAATTATATCAGTGTTATAGTTTTGGTTATAATAATTATCTTTTGGCCACTTGGGAGAGAAGAACCTTCTTATTAGGAAATTCATGCTGAAGTATATATAACTAAAGTAGATTGATGGCCACAACTTGCTTGCAAATGCTTAAGAATATACACACAGAGAATCAACTACAGAAAAATTTCAAAAGTTGGTGTATTAATATAAGGGTATGAAGGTTTACTATACTTTGACAAATTTTACATATGCTTGGAATTTGTCAAAAGAGAATAGGAAAACATAAAAAGTAGAATTTGACATCACAGGACACATCTGTGAGGATTAACTGAGAGCTCTAGGAATAGTAAGAGATCATGTGGCTAAGATCAGAGACCTGGTTCAGGGTACTAAAGTGAAACTCTCTTCTAACAGCCATCTGGGTGACCTTAGGCAAAGGTCTTATTTTGGATCACCACATTTTCTCACACGCCAACCAAGATTAATAAAATCCTATAATCCCTTTTTATGGGATTATCAAGTGGGATGATACATATACAGCACTGAGAATAGTGCCCAGCAAATATACATGTATCATCACTGTTATTCATCCCCACCACAAGTAGCTATCCATCCCAGTTTCTTATTTTCTCTCAAAAAGGTCCCAATTTGGGGGCTGGAGAAATAGCTCAGTGATGTAAGCGCCTGCCTGGTAAGTGCAAGGACCGGGCCTTGACTCCTGGTCTGGCCTCAGAGCCTTGGGCACACAAAAACCAGTTACACATGTAATCTCAGTGCTGGGGAGGCTGAGATAGGAGTACTCACAATGAGTCCAAGCTGTGTAGTGAGACCTTGTACCAAATGAATAAAAAATTTAAAATAAAATTTTAAGAAGTTCCCAATTTGGGCAATAGATGTTAGACATACCCTATTATTACCTCATCAGCATGTTAAAAGCAGCTAAACAGAACTGCATTAACACAGTAATAGCTTTAAAATTGGTGCTGTCTGTTTTCTTTTCATTGTACTGTAAGAACACATCCAATGTGAATCAAGAGCAAGACAAGGGGGCTGGCAGGCTATCTCAGTTGTCTAAAGAACCTGCTTGGACAAACTCAGGTGTGGGGGACCATGGTTTGATTCCAGCACCACATGGCTCACCAGGCCAGCCCTTAAAGTGGGCCTAGCCAGCCAAAAAAAAAAAAAAAAAAAAAAAAAAAAAAAAAAAAAAAAAAAAAAAAAAAAAAAAAAAAAAAAAAAAAAAAAAAAAAAAAAAAAAAAAAAAAAAAGCCTTCTCCAGTTTCTCTACATAAGGAGCTGAAAAGACACGAACTTCAAGAGTAATACAATATGGCACCAGGTAGCCAACAGGGATCCACAAAGGAGTTGAGCGAAAAATCAGTGGGTCCAGGGTGGGCCAAATAGCTCAGCAGATTAAAGTGTCTGCTTAGACACAGGGGTTGGGGATTCCATCCCCAGGCCAGCAGTGCAAGCCCCACCCCCAGGGCATGCTGAGGTGGTGATTGAGACTGGGCATGGTGGCACAAGTTTATAATTCCAGCACTTGGGAGGGCTGTAAACAGGAGGATCACTACAAATCCAATCTACGCCATGAGACCCTGTATACCCTGGACACCCTGTCCTAAAAAAAAAAAAAAAAAAAAAAAAAAAAATCAGTGGGTTTAGCACCAGGCATGATAATAGGTATGTTGCTCAAAAGTCAGAGAACAGAGAATCCAGCCATTGGACAGCAAAAATCCAAGAATCATTGCACTGTTCCAGGTCCTATAAGAACCAACAAAATAGTAAGCTACTTGACAAAAACCCAAGCATATGGTGATGTGGGAGGAGAGTTAGAACTCATTTTCTAGATATACAGATGGCTAAGGGCATGGTTACAGGACTGTAAGACATATAGCACTGCTAGTACAAAGCCAGAACAGACCAGGATCTCAGCTTCACTGATCACCAGAGAAAGAGATCTTTCACATGTGGCATTCACTCTCTAAGGCCCAAGTTTTATAATTTA
The DNA here is from genome assembly GCA_004027165.1 of Ctenomys sociabilis. Taxonomy (NCBI): domain Eukaryota; kingdom Metazoa; phylum Chordata; class Mammalia; order Rodentia; family Ctenomyidae; genus Ctenomys; species Ctenomys sociabilis. The sequence goes on from PVKA01003394.1 coordinate 25,233, forward strand.
TAAAAGGGGCTCAGTGATACTCAGTTTCCTCCCAACTCTATAGAGAAAGTGGTCAACAGCACAGGCTCTAGAAGCAGACCGTTGATTTCATACAAGTGACTGGAGACAAATCATTTGTCTACATTCACAGGAAAATTATTTCATAGGGATATTATTCATACTATAAGAAATAGTCTTAGCTAAGAGCACATGACCTGGGGACCACTTACTATATTTAGGAATAGGTTTAACTATAAGTTATTTAAATATCTCAAATAGCAGTGGCTTTGTTTGAATGATGGACTTTTATTTTTCACCAATGTTTAAGTTCACAGATATCAAATCAGGAGTTGTGTGAGCACAGAGGACTTTCCATATTGTTCCCTGCATTGGATGCCTGCTTTTCCCAAGGTTACAATTGGCCAAGTGGAGGCTAGACGTTAGAAATGTTATTTTTTATGAGCAGTCATCAACAGAAAACCAGAAGACTTATTATGAAGGAAAGAAGAATGGGAATAAAGAAAGATTTGTAGTCTCTGTCACAAACTTCAATAAATGTTAACTTCTATTTGCATTATTATCATTGCAGTAGTGTTTGTATTCTTGGTAATAATGCTTCAGTAATTGTGTGAGAATTATATTGATCGAGTACCTCAAATTAAACCAATTGAAGATAATCAGGGAGGTTGTTAGAAAAATTGATTTCTGTTGAGGTTTTACTTTCACCTCAGACACTAGAGAGTTTAGGAGTAGAAAAATGTGTCACTCTGGCATCTGATTTCATATTCATAACAATGTGCAAAAAATGGATTATGTCTACAATGATTGAGAAGCTGTGGTTTGGTTGATGAACTAAAGATGACATAGAAGAGAAATCAAGCAACCATAAGGTCCTTAAATGTCTGAGAATAGAACATTTATTTTAATAGCACAAAATGGAAATCAATTCCAATTTCAAATGAAGAATATATATGTGTGTTGGAATTAAAAGCTCTTAAAATGCTCTTAAAATGTTTAGAACCGAGATGGATTTTGGTTCTAAAAAGATGGTAAATACTAAGGAGAATATTTGATATGAGGACAGTTACATTGTTAAAAAGCAGGTATTTACCCTGTGGTATGGTATTTTTAGTTGGCACCACAAAGCCCAACAAGATAGAAGCCTCTTAAAAACTTAGAGAGCAGAACACTGAGAAATAAACAACAACAAGACATACCTTGAAAGATAAATGTTTAAAAGATGACAAAATTTGTAATGCATATATTCATTTTCCCTTCTTCCAGACTACATTTGGTGTTATTTTAAAACTTTTCATTTGCTAACATGTCCACAAAACCCCAAACATAAGATTGAAATTCTAGCAACAAAAACCTCCAGAGATAAAACAAATCCCTAAACTCTTCTAAAACCTTTTAAAATTCCTGATAGTCAATCCGGAAATGCTGTAATTTGCTGTTGCATTTAATCATTTCTCATCAATCTTTGCTTCTGCGCAAGCAGGCTAAATGCGGTGGAAACCTGTGCAGAAAATCACTCCCTCTGCACTGCCCTGCTGTCTATCCTTCGGGCAGGATACCAACAGGCCACACAGAGAGCCAGGGCACACAAGGAAACAGCAACATAATTAAATAATGCCATCAGCCTCTGAAGAGGACCCCCAACTGTGCTGCCCCACAGGAGAGAGCTTTTAAATATAGATCACCTGGGGACTCACTTTTCTCCCTTACATTCCATCAGAAGAACTGAAGTGGGATGCAGCATTTGGAGGCAGAGACCCTGGCTCTATTTCGGTAATTTCAAGCTCATTTTATAAAAATATCCAACTACCACTTATGTCTACAGATGTCAATATCTATATGGAAAGTAAAAAACTCAAATAAGCTAGGCCAATAGTGAGACTAATGATTTATTAACAATCAAATATCTTGTGTCTGCTTTGAGTGAATAGAGGGTGTTTTATTGCTTGATCTACTAGTATTACGATGGCCCTATTCAAGCAAGTCTTCCCTTTTCTGGCTTCTCTAAATGTTTTTTAATTTCATTTAGGGTCTACAGGGTCATAGTACACAGATTAGACTTGCAGTGATCCTCCTGTGTTCAACCCCCCCCCCCCAAGTGCTGGGATTACAAGCGCATGCCACCATGCCAAGTCTCAATTACCATATCAGTGCACCCCGGACGTGGGGCTGGCACAGCATGCCAGGGATCGAATCCTGGGGCACTTTACTCTGCACAAATGGGCGCTTTAGTCCACTGAGCTATCTGGTTTCCCTAACTTGTCAGATGAGCAGAATCTGCACCCAGGACTCATGAAGTCCTGCATCTCAAGTGTTTTTGGGATTTCTTTTCTTTTTAGTAGCTTTTATTTTAATGTTGGTAGACAGTCTTGCTGCTTTCTCCACTTTTTGTATTCCTCCTTTTAAGAACTAGTTCTTTTCTCTTTTCATGCTCTGGCTCTGTTCTCATGTGCCGTATCGCTCTGTATCTCTTCACTCATCCCCTTCTCTCATAGTCCATTTCCCTAGTGGTGACACACAGTAAGGGATATCTTGTCTTGCATTGCCTTCCAATCTCAGGGCAGACTGCAGAAGTGTGTACTTGTCATCTGATTCCTGTGCTGTTGGACAGAAGCTACAGTCTGAGATGTAGGAACAAGAGAGAAGTAATTCCACTGTATAAGGAAGGTGATATGACCAGGATAGTTTCAGAGAAAATGGGATTAGAGGCTTGCTTGCATGAGGAAGCAAAGCATCTTCTTGGCTTGTTTTATTATTTTATCCTAAACTGTAATTTTATTAGTTATGGTTCTGGCAGGAAGCAGATGGCAAACTTCACAGGAGTAGACAAGTGAGTTTAGTGAAAGGAATTGTCTACAAAGATATAGGCACGGTTCAAATAACTCAGCAAGGAATAACAAAACACTCTTAAGCTAGAAAAGAGTAGAAAGCCATTACCACTCTGCCTAAAGAGGCCAGAGAAGGAGCAGGGCTGCAAGTTGGGAAGACCTATTCCTGCAGTTGAGAATAGTTTCATAGTGATATAGGGGAAACTCCAAACCTGAAAGGTACCTGGGATGAGTTTGTGTTCTCTAAAACTGAAGAATGAATTTTAGGAACAAATGGAGGTTATGAGCAGAATATATTTATTAGGGGAAAGAAAGCTCCTGTCTGACAGAGGGACAGGAGGGGGGCCCCTGAGCAGACAGACCCTGGGAAGCTGCCTTTTCTAGGGACTTTTATAGAGTAAAACCATGCAGTAAGGTGGGTCTAAGGTGGTAGAGAACATGGGGACTCACTTAGGTGGGCATGAGGTGGACAAAACTATGGTCAACCAATGAGATGACAAGCACCATTGCTGAGGTAAAATTAATTCAGTCCAGTACCAAATGGGGAAATGAGTCACATAGCAAGCAGGCATGAATATGGGACAGGGTCTCTTCCTGTTCGGGGGTTGGGTTAGTGACTCATTTGGGCTCTTTCAAGGTGACTGATCACTATTTGATCTCTGATATCCATTCCTAAGGAAGTATGTGACTACATTTATTTACTCTTTTGTCTTGAGGTCTGGCCCACAGCAGGGAGTGTTTGTTTCTTCCAAAGTTGCAAAGTCACCTTGTCTTCCATATTGTCTCCTTGAGGGCCTGATCCTATCTGACTGCCTATAATAGTTCTATCTAATTCAGCTGCCTACAACAATAGAAGCTGTGGTCTTAGCTATAAAGACAAAGCTAAAGGAGAGAAACTCAACAGAAAGCAGCTGAGAAAGTAACTAAGAAAATCGATGTTATGTCCTCCTTATCTTCCCAGCCTCTAATTTCCTGCTGGGCCTCCCTTTGGCCAAACTCAACAGGAAGCCAGAGAAGAAGGAAGTTGATGCTGTCCACAGAGAACAGGGTTTTGGAGACTAAACCAGGATGATAAATATGAAATATAATAACCTAGTTCCAGTCAACTTGATGATATACATTATATCTATAATAATGATAAAGAAGACAAATATAAAAATGGTAATAGCATTGTTTGAAGACATTTTAGTGACATCTTAATTTCATGAAATACATTTTCAAATGGGTTACACACTTATCCAATGGACTCTAGGAATAAATGGACAAACTACAAAGCATTTAAATTATTTTTTGGATGGCTACTTCTTGGTTTACTGTTATTAGCTTAGTGTTTCATGGATGAATGGAATGTTTTATTTGTTTTAATAGTAACAAGTATGAAAAGCCTATGTATGCCACACTTTGTGGTAGTTGTTAGAGAATAGGTCTATTTTCTCTCCAAACCCATTTCCTATATGTAATGTTAATCACTTTACTGGTGAGAAGGTATCTTGATCTTGGTATTACATGATCCTAGGGTTCAGTATAAGGTCCTCAGGGGTTCTACTGCAACTGGGTCTGTCTTATACCTTTGGACCATGCTGAGATTCTATGTGTTTTCCAGTTTCTCATTATCTTCTCTAATGTTGAATGATGGGCTATCTAGAAACGTTAAGTTAAAAGCAAATATAGTTATTGTATTTTCACTTTATCTTATTTTATTTTTTCTTTCTTTTTTGGTGGAACCAGGGATTGAACTCAGGCCCTTGCGCTTGCCAGGGAAGCACTTATTCCACTGAGCCATCTCCCTGGCCCAGTATTTTCACTTTAATCCCTGGCAAAGGGTAGTAACAGGATTGTTTTGTTTAGCTTTGCTTTTAATTTGTTAGACTTATATCTCTCAGCTGAGCTTGCTGAATGTTGAATTAAAAAGACTGTGGGGCTTCTAACCAGAAGAGCAGAATTCTGTGATCTCAACCTGCCACAACCAGTTTTTGGATGTTGAACAAGATATCTGATTTTCTGAGTGTTCTCTTCTTTGTTTATGAAATTGATATAGTAATGCCGACAAGGCCTGATTGTTATTTGGAATAAATGAGGCAATGTATGTGAAAGTTTTTGATAAAACTCAAGGATCTAGTCAGATCTTAGTGATTAATATAAAAATTAGCTTGTGAATTCACTGAAACATAGAGGTGAGAAGATTAAGAAACACTACGACCTTTCCCTTCCTGCAATCTAACTTTCCACTGGCTGAATCTGAGCAAGTTATATGGATGCTATCAGTAAGAGACACACATCCATAACATATAACAAGGTATGTGGGCTTTGTTGAAAATTTAGGACCACAGGGAATATCCAACACTATCTCCACTTTACAGATGAAGAAATCAAGGCCTAAATTGAGGCCAATATAAATTTCAATATATGCATAACTGTATATATATATTCAAATATAAGAGAATATTTATTATAGGAATTATGGAAGCCAAGAAGCCACACGTCTTCTATCTGGAAACCGGGGAACCAGGTGAGGCAGTGGCATATGTATTTATAGTATAAAGGCCTGAGTGAAAATAGGGAAGCCCAGATAGACAATCAATCCACTATCTAAGGCCTGGGCTGAATCCTGTTGATATATATATATCAACAGTAGTAGATTTCAGTTTAGTAGATTAATGGGAAAGGCTCTAAAATATTAATGAAGTTCAGTTTCAAAAATAGTTACTACATATTTGTGGTTCTCACAAATGGATAAATGAAACAGTCTGATTTTTGACAGAGAATAAAATCTGCCTTTAAATAGTAGTGAAGGAGTTTGTAATGGTATAGATCAATAGAGCCAAAATAACTTTTTAGAGCAAACAGTGAATGTTTCCATGAGATTAATTCCAAACCTAGCGTTGCATAACTATAATGATAACTTTACTGGAGATATACTGGTCTGGTAGCAACCTAAGATTGGTTAATAAAACACCTGCTTCAAACTGGAGGAAGGAGGGGTTCAAACCCTTCCAAATGTAGAACTGAGGTCAATCAGTTTGGTTCTCCAGAAAAACAGAACCATCAGGATGTATGTTGAAATATAAGAGGATGTTTACTATGGGAATTGGCTCATGGAGTTATGGAAACCAAGAGGTCACATGTCTTCTATCTGCAAACTGGAGAACCAGGTGAGCCAGTAGTATGTATCTGCATTTGCAGTACGAAGGCCTGAATGCAAATAGGGAAACTCAGACAGTCCACTGTCTAAGGCCTGCACTGAATCCTGGACTCTTACTACCTTAGAAATGGGGTTAATTGGATATTACAGCTTAAGAAGGAAGAGATAATCTGCTTTTCTTACACATTTTCATTCACTAGTTGATGACCTCCTACATTCATGAGGACAGATGTGCTCTACTCAGTCTGATGATGGAAATGTTAATATTTTCCAAATCTCATCAGCAAAATCCACAATGATGTTTTACCAGATATCTTGGAATCTTTTAACTTAATCATGTAGATCTATAGAATTATCCATGACACAGAGAAATAATCTCAGTTTACTTTCCTGAAGCACTAGTATGAGTAGCATAATGATAACTGACAGGAAACTAGACTCCATAAGCCAGCAAAGGGAAGCCAGGATCCAGCACTACAACCTGCAATGAGGAGATCCTCAAAAAGCCACGAAGTGAGTGCTGCCAGGCTGGATCCTCATCAATAAACCATGTAGTGTAAAGATAACCCTCGGAAATGTAGTTCACAGTCTTAAAAAAGTAAGTGATGGTAGAGATCACTTGTCAACAGACAACAGAACAAAAATACCACTAGGTATCATCACTGGTACTTATAATACTGTTCTATGTAATCCTAGTAAGAATTATAGGCAGTAAGTATTCAGAGGAGAGTCTGTTTCTGAGTGGGCCCAACTTAGTTGGGCCTTGATGTTAGCAGGTGGAACGAGAATACTGTTTCAATTTTTTTTAATTGTTTGGGTAATATTCATTCCCATTTCAAAATAAGTACCCACTATAGTCTCAAATCTGGTAGTGATTCAAAGTGTAAAATGAATCTTACTACTAAAATTTACTTCATACTGAATCCAAGTGAAGCAATATCCTGCTTTTCAGCTGCTCAAAGGTGATTTTATTCTCCTGGTGGAGAATAGTTAATGAATAAACTTTTGGGAATAAAAGCCTTCCTGAAAGCTAAGGCTTAAAATGAATGGGGCAGGCTTTAAATTTAAAATTTGGGGCTGGGGAGATAGTTCAGCAGTCTAACAGCCTGCCTGATGAGTGCAAGGACCCAGGTTCAATCCCCCGTACTGCATTCTGGGCTAGCTCCAAAACCTGGGTGCATTGTGCTAGCCATTGAAACCAAGTGTGATAGTGCACACCTGTAATCCCAGTGCTGGGGAGGATGAATCACTGAGAGTCTGGGCTGCATAGCAAGATCCTGTACCAAATAAACAAACAATTAAAAAAAATTGAAACAGTATTCTCGTTCCACCTGCTAACATCAAGGCCCAACTAAGTTGGGCCCACTCAGAAACAGACTCTCCTCTGAAATAGCTTCAGAATTCAACATTTCTTTCAGGATCACAATTGTTTCAAATAGTAAGAACCTTTCAAAATAGCCATATGCCTAAGATCCACTGTCAAACTGTATGCTCTGCAATGATGAAATGTGGGGAAGTTAAGAGAGACCGCTTTCTTCTCGCTATTCACATAAATAGGAGAGTGGAAACTTATAAAATCTAGTGCTGGCCAGGAAGGTAAATTAACTCAAAAGAAAAGAGGGGTGTGACAGCACACAGGTTGGGGAAAGAAGTTCAAGGTGAAAGCAGAGCAAACTGATGAAAATAGTAGAAGGAGTGGTGAGGATTATATCAGGCATCATTAGAGGGGAATTTCAGAAACAAAGAACTTTGAGAGGAAGCAGTTTTCAATAATAAGGAAGTCAAAGGCCTGTACCAAAGAAGTGCTGTCTAGGATTGATCTAAATGGAAGGCTACTGGGAGTTTAGAAATTTAGGGATCTATGAGCAGGCCGACAAATGTTTGTATGCATTTATTGTGTCAACTACTCTTTTACCCTCCAATTCTCCCATTTACCATGCTAATCCTTAGACAGCTATTGGAGCAAACTATAACCATGTTGATAAACTTATCTTGAAAATTTGTGGCTCTAAAGTCTAAGGCCCTATTCAAGTTTAGAAATCTTCAGGTGAACCTTGTCAAATCACCATTTTATTTACAAAAATAGCTCTTTTAAACTCAGCAAAAATAGCTCTCATCCACTTAACATTCTCAATAGACAGTCTCACAGGAAAAGTAAAAGCAATTGATTAGAAAATTCCTTAACAATCATGCTGTTCATATTTATATTTACCCATCATTTTCCTGCGTTTACTTCTATCATTAATATAACATTCTCTTGACTCTCATAAACTTGTCCCATGATTTGTACCCTTTGTATTAAGAAATCTGGTTTTTGACTGGCTCCTTTTCCACAGCTCATAGGTGTAAGTCCACCTCACCCTGAAATGAACAGTCCTTTACTAGTCATGACCACAACATCATTTCTTTCCTTAACAGTTTCAGATTATGAATCCTTGATTTCTTCATTTCTCACCAATTATTTACTCCTGTAATCCATTGAAACATCCAAAAAATGTGCAAAATCTAGCTTATACATGTACATCTACTGCACAGTGGAAATTCTACCAGAAAACCACAGCTACATTCAGGCTGCCACATCAGGCTTTATCTTTCTTATTCCTGTTAGACTTTCCCCAGCATGCCACTCCTCATTGCAGTTCTCTTCCACAACAGGCTCAGAATCACTCTTCTCTTCTTGATCTTCTGCTATTTCTCTACTTATTCAGTCTTCACAGAGACTCTGTGCCTTCCTCCTTCACTTTCAGTGTTGATACTTCCATATGTCTACTGTTACAAGGTTCTAGGTTCAGCAGACTCTCTCCAGATATTCGTTCCAGATTCTTGGTGCTGTATACAAAGAACTAGACAAGTGAAAAGTCACATTTATTAAAGATAGGAAATGAAGTATGCTCTACAGAGAGACAGAGAGAATAGGTTCCTGAGAAAGCTCACAGTGGCCATGAGGTCATTGGCAGACATCTTTTGTATCCCTCATTCTTCCAGGCTGTTGGCAGATCCAAGCCATCCTGTCAGAGACCTGCTTGATTTTACATCAGGAGAATTGAAGATAGTATTTTCTGATTGGTCCAAGGTAAAGAGCTGGAAACTGTTCCTCACAAATGATTGACAGGTGATTTCCACTTGCTCAGCCTGTTGGCCATATCCTGGTCTCCTGCCTCACCATCTTCAGTCTTTATCTCCTGTTTCATATATTTTTCAGTTATATCAAGTCTTGTGAATTCATGATTCCAGCCATTCAAATTCAACACATTTGACATATAACTCATTATTTCCCTCTACACCATATATTTTTGTTTGTAAAAATTCTTTCAACAAAGAGAGGGAAGGAGCTTGAGTGAAATGAACAAGTTCAGAGAATTTTCAACATTGGAAACAGGGAGGAGCAAGAGTAGCTTAGTGAAAAATGTAGCCAGTATTTACTGCCGGCTTCTACGTTGAGGATTAGATAGCTTTCAGAAGGACTTTTCTTTTATGATTTTGCAACAGTTTTATGAGGTAGGGAAGTAAGCAAAAGAATGGCCTCTTAAAGATGTCTGTGTCCTTATCTCCAGAATCTGTGAGTTTGTTCTGTAGTGGCATTCACCTCTTCATATATGATTGAATGAAGACTCTTGGTATGGAGAGATTATCCTGGATCATGGGGAACTCCAGGGCTGATTTATGTGTACTCATTGTCTGTAGGTCTAGGAAGCACTGGCTTTGTTTACAGGACAAGGCCCGATGGATTTGTTTTTAGTATACAACTTTGTATCAGCCAGTGTGCAGTCTAGAAATTTTGTATCTCTATTCAACAACCTCAGTGAGCATTTTCTTCATTTGAGACACCATGTTATGCTAAATCTCACTGATAAAAAATAAAAACATACTCTTTGTACCTCTGCCTGGTACTCACCTTGTCTTCTTGCTTCTTGCCTGCTAACCTCTGAGCACTATGCCCTGTTAGTGTTTCCTCCACTATGACCAATCCTGTAAGCTGTTCTTATATTAAACTCTTTTCAGTTATCTTTTGAGTGCAACATCTATCCCCTAGCTGGCCCCTGGCTGTTGTGATGTTTATGGAGGATCTACAACAGCTGCAGAAATATAGACAGGGTGGTAGCAGCAGATGGCTCATATGCTTAGTAGACAGCCATGCCTGGGTAGAGAATGATTTCACTGGATACATTTTCTCAGAACAAGTGATGAGGTTACCTGAAGTTCAGGTGATATCATTCATGGAAAATTTGAAGAGCAAGACTACTCAGAGTCAAGTGCAAAGCTTAAAGGCTCATGGATATGAAGATATGTTCACTGACACAGCACCATTAGCATTCTAAGAATTGTTAAAGGAATTTGTAATCAAAGCACAGCATGGCAGAGCATCTAGCCATCTCTCTCATGTTGGCTGACTTTCCTTCTCCTTCTTGCTCCTGTCCAAATGGAATGACTCTGTATCTGTATTTACTAGATACCTAACCCTTGTTCTTAATCAGTATTGCTTTACTTCAGGAACCAGACCTTTATATTTTGCCTTAGCTTTATATTCCTTGGCTGGGCCTGAGGACAGACAGGCCTCTCCAAATGGACTTCCTCAGAGGCTAAACCATGGCTGGAGAATGTAAGCCATTGGTTAGAGTGATCTGAGCAATAAAACCTCACATGGTCAGAGTGCAGGTTTTTCAAGAACTTTCAGTTCTGTCACATTTGAGTTGGAGTTTTTCCTACTAGGCTAAAAGGCAGGGTAACAAGGCAAGTAAAGAGGCTGGGGAAATGTCCAATAGCCAGATTTAATTCCCTTATTGCCCTAAACTGAATGTTTTCCTTAGTAATAAAGTTAAAGGAATTTGCCTTAGGTAAGCAACACCTACCCCATGCCCTCTTCTTCTTCCTCACACACAACAGAAAGGGAGTATTGTGCAGAGGTACTTTCCAGAGATTTTAGTAGGCAGTCCCTTAGGGCAGTTCAGAATCTATGTTGTATACAGAAAGCTCTTCATTGTCTCTAGTTGAGAAAATCTTTAAGAGCTGATTCAAACCAAATAAATTCATTCAGACCAAAAAATGTGAGTATAAATCGGTGATCAGTTGTCAGAACAGGTCTGAAAGGCACATAGGCTCTTTCATTAATAACCCATGAATGAAGGATAACTGAGGCACAGAAAGGGTGAGTACTTGCCCCAATCCCACAATGGTAGGCAGCAGAAACTCACTTACTGCCCAGATATCCAGCTTAGTGCCCTTCATTCTCCACTGACATCAGGCTTCAAGGCAGCATTTAGACAAGACTTTGATGAAGTGGTGTTTGAGCACACGTATTCTCCCTGAGGCAAACAGATGGAAATGCAACCTAAAGTCAAGATTACTTGGTGAATATTAAGTACAAACAAAAAGGAATTAGTCTTTCTTAATGAAGGGTTCTTCAGCTAAGAGTCCTTGAGAGATCTTCCCCCACAGAGGAAAGCACACACCAGAGACTACTGGAATCTTGTGGTAAGGGCTCCTCTTCCTTCCTTTGTACATTCTGGGGACTCAACTGCCAAGGTTTGGTCCTCTCTTCCCTTCACTAAGAGTTTCCTGTTAACCCTTTTTGTCTTTGCTGTGATAATGCCATTGTCTACACAACCTTTTCAAACATGCTAATTGCTAGGCTTTGAGTGCCACTATACTTTAATCTCTTGATTGAAACTTTATCTGGAAGTTCACCAGCCAGCCCTCCCAGAGTCAGGCTTCGCTTTACCAACTGGTTTCATTTTGGGGATTGGATTAACTGAATTCTGAGGTGCTTTGCTATAAGTCTTACATCTCTTTGAATTTACTCCAATTCTAGGTTTTTTTTTTTTATTCTTTTATAATATTGGGAAAATTTCTGAGTTAATCATTGTCAAGAGTGACCCCTGGCATTTAGATCATCAGTGTGTTATTTTATTGTGATTATTTTGTTCAAAGCTTTCTGAAGTTAACTGTACAGAGATGAAAGAAGGTTTCCTGGGGCTTCTAGGGAGAGGATGTGATGATATTAAAAATCTGAGCCTCTGCACTGGAGAAAATAGAGGCAGATGCAGCACAACTTGTCTCTGTAAGTAATCCCAAAGGGTGGCTTTGTAAAAACAGGTTGATGTGACTGTTAAGAATATTGGGGAAAAAAAATCTTAGGAAAAGAAATACGAAAGGAAGAACTAATTTCTGCATTTTTTTCCTTTAGAGTTTTCCACCACCAGTTTAGACTGGAGAGCACAAACTTAGGAAGCAGATTTGCCAAATACCTGTTTATAAACTTACATTATTTGTAAGTTGTTTATATGTTTAGACTATTTATATACACAATTCTGTAACATGAGAACACCCCATAACCTTAGTGTAATATTTTAAACATATTGTATCTAACATAATAAAAAATTGTAGCAATGCTTAGGGAAAAAATGGAAATGCTCAATGAAACATACCATTGAACCTCTGTTAGGAGTGTCTCCAGCTTCCCACACTTGTATGTTGTTCCTTTAGTTATCTTACTGTTGTAGGCAGCTGAGTTAGATAGAAATATTCTAGGCAGTCAGACAGGGCCAGGCCCTCAAGGAGACAAGAAGGCAGACAAGGTGACTTTGCAACTTGGAAGATCAGACACTCCCTATGGGCCACACCTCAAGACCAAAAGAGGAAACACAGCTACATACTTCCCTAGGGATGGGCACAAAGGATTGATATTTTAAATAGGTATCAATCACCTTGAAAGAGCCCTATTGAGTCACTAGCCCAACCCCCAACAGGAAGAGACCCTATCCGATATTCATGCCCGCTTGCTACCTGACTCGCTTCCCCATTTGGTACTATTTGGTACTGGATTTAATAAATTTTACCTGGGCAATGGTGCTTGTAATCTCATTAGTGAACCATGGTTTTGTCCCACCTCTTGTCCACCTAAGCGAGTTTCCATGTCTTTACTACCTTAGACCTGCCTCACCACATGGTTTTCCTCTATAAAAGTCCCTGGAAGAGACAGCTTCCGGGGGACCACCCACTTGGGAACCCCCTCCTGTCCCTCTCTCAGACAGGAGCTCTCTTTCCCTCAATAAATCTATTCTGCTCATAACCTCCGTTTGTTCCTAAAATTCATTCTTCGGTTTTAGAGAACATGAACTCGTACAGGTCAGGTCCAGGGATCTTTTTAACCTCTGTCATTTGGAGATTACCTATATCGCTTGGAGGTCACCCACCTGAGATCAGTTTTTCTCCTTGTATCATTACCACTTAAATCTCAAGTAGGTCATCTGATTCTCTTTATAATCCCAAGGGTTTATAAATGAACAAAACTAAGGGGCCGGGGAGATGGCTCAGTTGAATTAGTGCTTCCCTGTCAAGTGCAAGGACCTCAGTTCAATCCCTGGTGCTGAAAAAAAAAAAAAAAAAAAAGTCTGCCTGTGTTCAATCCCTGGTTCTGCCAAAAATAAATAAAATAGAAAGTAATTTTGAAAAATTAGACTACTGTGCAGATTCACCAACTACCTACAGATTTAGGCTGGAAAAGGTAAAAGATGAATTTCATCAAATTAAAATTTCATTTTCCCCCAATAGAAAAGAGAAAAAGACACCCGCATGCGAAGTGAAATCTTAGAATCAAAGATTTCTTTATTCATCTTAATTTTCACTTAGAGGAAGAGTCAAATAGTCAATTTGGATAGTTGAACTTTTTTTTTTTTGATGTATGTAGTACAGGATTTACAGGGTCTCACTATACAGATCAGACTCATAGTGATCCTCCTGTTTTTAGCCTACCAAGTGCCGGGATTACAGGCCTATGAAAGCACTCCCAGTCTCATTCGACTTCTCAACACACCATGGGGGGTGGGGGCGGGGCCGGCACTGCATGCTGGGTATTGAAACCCAGCTACATCTGTCTAAGCTGGTGTTTTAATCCACTGAGCTATCTGGCCAGCTTGATGAACAATTTTTGTTTTTTTTTTTTTTTTTTGTCTTTTTGAGACAGGGTCTCACTATGCAGTTCAGGCTGGGCTTAAGCTCATTTTGTAGCTCAGGCTGGTCTCGAACTCACAACAATCCTCCTGCCTCAGCCTCCCGAGTGCTGGGATTACAGGCCTGTGCTACCATGCCTGGCTTTGAAGAGTTCTTTGAGAGTTCTTGTAATTAATACCCTCATGGTAAAGTGGTAGATGTTTTCATTGCATATGGCAAAATGGCTCAAACAAAAAAAGTTTGAAAAGTGAGTAAAGAGAATTTACTCTAGAGATCTGTTGGTATAAATTATACATTTGGAAATAAAATAAGCAACACTGTCATACCCATCTTTCATCATTTAAAATGTCCTCTGACTTATTTTCTACACCATACATGAAAGGGAGAGGATCAAATACTCTCATTGATCACCACGTATCAGAAGTGACAGAACTGCACAGGAGAGAGACTTCCTGAAATTTTCACTCACTCTATTAGGAAATTTTGTAGTAAGTACATATTCTCAAGACTGTATTTTAGCAATATTGGTTCTAGATGTGACCCTCAAGAGAAGAGAGTCACAGTTTCTTTTGTTTCCTACTGTATACACTAAAGTAAAATCTGACATAGGGTAGTCACTTGATAAATATTCCTGTTAAGAACTGAGTGGTAGGGGCAGCCAACTAGCTCAGCAGATTAAAGCACCTGCAAGCAGGCGCAGGGACCAGAGGTTTGATCCGTGAGCCTGCCATGCTGGCCCTGTCCCCAGGGTGAGCTGAGATGGCAATTGAGACTGGGTGTGGTGGTGCGCGCCTGTAATGCCAGCGCATGGGAGGCTGTAAGCAGGTGAAGAATTGAGTGGGTATTCTTTAGTGATCACTTTGATTTAGTTCATAAAGCTGCCATGAAACTATTGCCATTTTAATACACACATATAGGTGATTGGCTTTACAAAACATTCTACCTAAGAAGGCAGAAGAGACAGAGTACCTAGATGAAGGTGAAAGACTTCTTAGTATCTCACCATTTAGCTAATGGGATGTGAAGAACCTTTTCCTCCTGGTGAAAAGGGATGGGTAGAGGGTGGAGAGAGAGAAGGGGAGTGAATTAAGATGTGTAATGCACAGCAGCAACTTCCTACCAGGAATGTAAATATTACGTACTACACACCTGTACTAATAAGCTAAAATTGTAAAAAAAAAAAAAAAAAAGTAATGAGGATCAAGGTGCATATGTACATGCATCAATTCCCCATGATGTGATGATGTATTTATTATTTCAAATATGTACTAATAATTTTTAATGAAACATCATTGCTAAAACAATATAGATGTAGTATGCAATAGAATGTAAAATTCATGTGATTCTTTTTAGACAGAATATGGGACATTAGGAATATCTCTCTTATAGTGGCTTCCTCATGAGAGGCTAGAAGTTTGAGGTGACTCTTCCACACCTTTAGGATCCCTTCTTACTGGCGCAGAAATCACAGAAGTTAGATCTAGGCCTATATGAGCTACCATTACTGAATTATCAACTCATTTTCTCTTGGCTTTATTTCATGTCCCTCTGTCTTTTTGGATTATTATTGTTTTTAAAGAATAAATGGACTAAGTTATACTATATTCTTTAATCTCTTCATTTATTTTTTTTATCTTTGATTTGATCATTACATGGGCCCTCACTTGCATGCAAAGCATGTGTCTGAATTTTTACCAGGGTTCTTTTATTACTTTACATTTTAGATAGGTCACCTGGTGAAAAGACTATGAGATGGAGATTAACATACATAAATTTATCTGAAAATGTGCTCAAATCAATTCTTGGGTGGAATGAAAGGAGCAGGATTGTGCAAAGAAAGGATTTGCCCAACAATACATTTGCAACGAAGGTGTTCATAACAGAATTCAGCATGAAGCAATGGATGTGGAGTTCCTCACCCCTAATCAAAGACCCTTCATTAAATGTGGGCATAAAAGCTGCCCTGTGGATGAGGCATGAGATCCCAGGCAGTGAGACTCAGTTGCTGACCCTTCTGGCACCAGATGTTATGCACCACAGTATAAATCACTATTTTTATTGTAGCATTCAAATATGCCTCCAGGGAGTCCCGCCTACCATGCTGCCTCTCATGGAAGCATTTTCATTACTACTGAGTGTGCTCGCCATATCTGGAACCATCAAATGAAGTCACTTGGGAAGGAAAAACATATCCATCTCTGCTGGGGCACAGAAAAGTCACAGGCCTTGACTTTATTACACTCCTGACAGTCCTTACCAACTCCTGGGAACCAGTATTCAACTCCCTTTCCTCAAGAAAAAGTGTTCAAGTGTCAAGATTGCTCTAATTATAAGAATTATCATCTATTTTCATTGCCAGTAGGGCCTTGGTGCACAGTTTCAAAACATATTTGAAATACATGAGTCTAAGAATTATTATTCATGAATGTATCTCCTATCTGTCTGTCTATCTAGCTATCTTTTTTGCTAGTTAGTTGCTTTTGGTTTTAATTGAGCTCCTAGAGTAATGTTATGAAAAATAATTGGGTGAGGGCTGTTGTTCTCATTACAGTGCCTCTAGATTGGTATTGGAAAATCAAGGAATAGCAGAGGCAGCTCAAAAAGCATCAGCGTTCTCCTCATAAGCTGCTAAGGTCAAGTCTTTGGTTTTTCAGTGATCACACTGAGTATTGATAGTCAATACTCTCTTCAGCCAAGTTACTACAAGGAGCCAGCTTGATAATCTTAGCTGATCATCAATGACTTTACCAATTTTCAATACCAGCTTAGGCCATGCCCATTCTTAGTCTATGTCAGGGTGTCCTCAAATTAGGGCCCATCATTGGTCCAGTCAATAGCTGTCTTACTTTTTAAATGATCAAACACTGCTTCTTTGAATAAAAGTCTTGCACCATGATGAAACTCATTGGATTTGGTAGAGATCATGACTAATCCATGGTACTATTTATCTATACCACTACTTTATTGGTATCAAGTGCCAAAAGTTTATTGTATAATTGGTGAATTGATAGATATTTTTGGTTTGTTGTGAAGTTACTCCTTTCAAATTTCATGAGATAATGTTGAAGCACCAATATAGCTTATTAGTAATCTAATATTAATACTTTGTTTATTTAAAAAGAAGTTTGAGCATCATTGTGAAAAGACATAATAAATATATAATTATGAGTATTTCTGGAAAAAACTACTTATTAAATCAAGGTTTTCCATAAGCATTGAGATAAAATTTAACATGTATTATTCACGTACACATGTGGTAAAGTATTGCTGGCTTTCTTACAATAACTTTATATACATGAATCACTTAAAACTCAGATAATTGTCAGGGAGATAGCCTAGTATCTTAAGCACCTGCCCGGCATGCTTAAGGTCCTGAGTACCAAAAATTTAAATAAATAAGTTCAGCTAATGGTTCAAAGATTCCATCAAGGGTTCATGAATTACTGTCTAACATTAAAGCATATAAAATAAATGATATATATTCAGATAAGATTTCAGATAACTTTAGCACTTAATGAATAGGACTTTTGGATTTGCTGCTTATATTACTATGCAGTCATAGCTAAAAAAACTATTAATGTGAACTTGACAATTGAGCAAGAGTAAGAATTTTTTGTTTCTTAAATGGTAATGAAAATGAAAACTTGCTTTGGCAATCAGGAAAAAGCTTATGAATGTAGAAGTACTGTCCCTTTAGAAGAGCATGAATTTGACCTGTACTTGGTAAAAAGAAAATAATTTTTACAGATATTTCATACAGAATTGGAGCACTGTGCATACTTTTTGTAACTTCCAAATATTAATGAAACTTAAAATATCTCTGAATTACTATAGAAAAGCACTGAGCAAGACCAAGTGGTCTAGTTACTATATTTGTTCCCAAATAGTTTCCTGTTCTCTTCCTTCCCGATTGACATTAAGCCAGTGCAGCCAGCCTAAGACACTGGTGGAAGGATGAAAGGTAAGCACCAAAGGCAAGACGCCCCCTTCTCCCTGCCACCTCCCCATCTCCCTCATTTTCTCCTCCAGTTCTTCTCTGGATAGCTCCTGGAGCCTAGTTACCAACTTCTCACAGGCAGAGCCTCCTATGGCTTTAGCTTCAGCCTGGTAGTCCAGCTTTTGGGTTCTACTAAGTTCTTCCAGCTAGCATACAACTGACCCTACAGAAGCAGCAGCTCCCCCAACCCCAGTGGCAAGTGTCTAGCTGCTTTTCTATATTCTGCTTGACCTCTCAGATCTTTCCTCAAAAGTATAATTCTTTTCTGTATTTTAGTAAGGGTCTACAGGCTCTCACTATGTAGATTGGACTCATATTGGCGTTCTGTGTTCTGCCTCCCAAGAGCTGGGATTACAGGCGTGTGCCATCATGCCCAGTCTCAATTGCTGCCTCAGTGTGCCCAGGGTGTGAGGCCAACACAGCAGGCCGGGGGATTGAACCCCTGGCCCCTGCACCTGCTTGCAGGTGCTTTAATCTGCTAAGCTAGTTGGCCAGCCTCCCCCTCTTTTTTTTTTTCAAAAGTATAATTAATTTCTTATGTTCAGTTCCTTCTGTTTAAGATAGGATATATTTTCAGACTGCCTAACAGGACCCTGAATCATACTGACATTTTTCCATTTCATATTCATGAAATAGTAGAACAGTAAAAGTGAACATAAAGACTATGTAGTTTACTACTTTGGAAAAACATATGCAAAGGTAGGGATATTTTACATTCATATTTTTAAATATACCTATTATATACATAACTTAGTTTTATGTGACTTTCTCCAGAAAGTCAGATTTTATCCATATTTTTCCTTGGCTCAAACATTGAAAGGGTATTTCTTTGGCTTATCAGAGCAAAACTTGTTAATCTAGTTCTCACTGATCTTCCTTAGTCTTTTCCCTGTTTTCAATCACTTTCTAACATTTTGTCTCATGATGTGCTCCAGTGAAGCCTCTGTTCCACACTGCCTTGCTTTCTGTTCTTAACATGTGGTTTCCTTTCTCTGCTATTGTATCCATAATATCCTTTCTTATCACACTTGTGACACTGATAATGCCTTATACAGAATATTAGCTAGCCATCAGAAGTTCATCATTGTAGCCATATGTAACTTCTCTGGATCGTCTTAATTATTAGTTTCCTCCAGGGTTCTAGTCCAGGCTGTATTGCCTCATCATTCTAAACTCCTCTGGATGCTTTCTTCTCTTCTAACATGTTCAACTTCAAATTAATGATCTCAAACTAATACACAAGCTTCCTCAGTCTTACTCTTAGGTGCAGACTCTGTCCATTGGGCTGAACCATGGGTTGCCTTGCAGATACACTGCATCAAAACCGGAAATGTCCCAATTAAATTCACTTTTATTTTCCCTACCATCAGTAGATCTCTTGTCTAAGATTCCTTCTGTGTAATTTAAAATTTCCTCTCTAAACTAGTTCCTAAATTAGAAACTGAGTATTCATTGGCTCTTCCCCAAAGTTTAGCCTTCTTGTTCTGTCAAATTCTGGAAGATCTGCCCTCTCTGCTCATCTGTATTGTTAGTCTTTCAGGACTGTTGTAGATAATCTCTTTAATCTCATTTCTTGCCTCTTTCTTCTGTCTGGTTAATCCAACTGCCTTTATGCTAACTCCTCAAGTACAACAGTCTTAGTCTTGTCTCAGGTATATTTGCCTTTGCTTTTTCTTGGGTTCTTCTCTAAGTTATTTTTCCTCTCTCATTCATCTGATCTAAACAGGTCTTCTCTTACTCTATGAATGTCTATTATAGCCTGCTCTTTATATCTTTCAATACACTTTACCACAGCTCACAAATATTTTGTTCATTTGGTTAGTCATGTATTATCTGCCTTCAGAAATGGAGTCTCAGCTTCATAGTCACTTTGAGTTCAGTACATTATAGGTG
This sequence comes from Ctenomys sociabilis, assembly GCA_004027165.1. Classification (NCBI taxonomy): domain Eukaryota; kingdom Metazoa; phylum Chordata; class Mammalia; order Rodentia; family Ctenomyidae; genus Ctenomys; species Ctenomys sociabilis. The sequence continues at coordinate 45,040 of PVKA01003394.1, forward strand.
CTGAACAAAAACAGCTGAATAAAGGAATGAATGGCAGATCGAATTGAATGAACTAAGCAGGGGCTTTTGTCTGTCTCCTAGGTCCTCTGCATTACACCAAGCACGAATCTGATCATGCTATTGTCCTGCTTCAAATCCATTCATAATTTTCCACTTTCTGTAATGGTATTTTCTAACACTTAGCAAATCATTTTGAGATTTACAATTGTGTTGAGAATAACTATTCAGAAACTTAAGTTTGAATTAAAACTACAGGAGTAGAAGAATGAGTTCCTCATCCCTGCTCAAGGAAAGTGCAAAACCTTAAGCCAATGTCGGCCAATTATCTGTTATTTTGAACTCTCTAGGCAGACGGGAAAGTGAAGAAAACACTCAACTATGAACAAAGATAATCTGTGTCTCTTGACTTCTCTATTCCTTATCTATAAATGAGGCTACACCAAAAAAAAAAAAAAAATCCCAAAACAAAAGCCTGAATACCCTTTCTGCACTGTAATAATTTGTGAGTACAACAGAATTACCCTAGGACTAGTTTTGAGCGTGAAATGAAATAAAAAAGTAGAGAGTGAAATGTAGTGCAAATCTTATTATCAGTTTTGCTATGAGTCTGTTACCCTCCTTATAGAATTCTTTATATTGGGTTTTAAAAATGTCAGTGATAGTGAGGCTGTATAGCTTCTAAACATTATTTGGATTTTTTCTTTTTGGAAGTTGTTATAGACCCAGTGAAAGCAAGTGTTATTCATAAGTGCTAGTGCTTTAAATAGAATAAAAGGTGGAGCAGAACAATATATCTGGCCTGGTAGGTACTGGTTCTTTATGTATGCTACATCTTAAAATAGTTTACCACTCCATTTTCTACAGGAAGACAGTGACACTTGCATAAGGTCATGTAGCTAGCAAGTGGTAGAGTACTTTGCAACACAGTCTGCTTAGCTGCTGTCCACTTATACACAGAAGCCAGATTTGAGCTCTTTTTCTGACTCCTGTCAATGACCTAGTTGTCCAATTCCTTTCCACATAAGAGGATGTAAGTGAGCAGCAGAAGAGGCCTTAGAGAAAAGTGAGCAGAATTGGAAAGAGGACTCTCACTGCAATTTTACCTCATTCAGGATCTATTCTTGGACAACTACCTTTTTGGAGAACATCCCTGTACACATTCCATGTTCCTCTTCCTAACAATCTGTTATCCAGTGATGCGAAGGCTGGGTACTGCTCTGTGGAGTACCTGTCCCTTGTAGTCAGTGCTCATACTTCCTAATGTACTCCACTGAAAGAGTTGGGGGAAACATGTAACTAACAACTTGCAATACAGCATCATCAGGAAAACTTCTTTTGGTTAGTTTATTCAAAATTTCTTTTTAGAAAGAAGTTCACTTCACATTTAAAGTCCTTTTGAGAAAAGGAAGTCAAGGGAGGAGATCATTTGTGTCTGGAGGAGTGGTGGCCAAGTGGCATAACTTGGGGAGATTTGTCCTCAGTAGACAGGCACAAAGATGAACCTCCTAGGGCGAGGGACATGGCTCAGCTGCATAAGCACCTGCCTGGCAAGCACAAGGTCACAAGTGTGATCCCTGGTATTACATGCTGTGTAGGCTCCAGAACCCGGACAGGCCATGCGAGCTGGGAAACCAGGTGTGGTGGTGCATGCCTATAATCCCAGCACTGGGGAGGCTCAGACAGGAGAATTACTGTAAGTCTGAACTGTGTAATGAGACCCTGTACCAAATAAATAAAAATAAAGACATAAAGAACATCGAGTATTTTTTTTTTTTTTAAAGATGAACCTTCTAGAAAGCTGTGAGCCTGCGGTTCTCCCCTGAGCGTGTAGGGCACTGTCATTTGTGTTTTCTGGAGAACTACAGAAACAGTGAAGTATTTGAGTCAGAAGAAATGTAAAACTTGCCGAACCCAATAACAGTAACAACACTAAATTAGTCATAAAAAGTTTCCTATCAAAAAGAAGTGAGGATGGGATGGTTTTACTACTAAACCCTATCAAATATCTTTGGAAGTATAAATAATAATTTGCAAATTATTTCAAATAATTGAAGAGGAAAGAATTCCTCTTGACTTGTTTTACAAAAGTAGTATTATTCCAATGCTAAAACCAAATAAGAAAACACACAAGCATGCACACACACACACACACACACACACACACACACACACACAGTCACATGGCTATAGGCCTATTTCCCTGATGAATATAGATACAAAAACCCTCAATAAAATACGTTAAACAAAGCATAACAGCACATTAAAAAGATTATTCATTGTGATCAAGCAAAATTTATTCCATAGAATGCATGAATGCTTCAATATATACAAATCAATAAATGTGATATAGGAGGGCAGGCCAAATAGCTCAGTGGATTAAAGCACCTGCTTAGGCAGAGGCAGGGGCCAGGAGTATTGATCCCCTGGCCTACTGTGCTGGCCCTGGCCCTGGAGCCCGCTGAGAT
>PVKA01003394.1:47604-110482 GCA_004027165.1 Ctenomys sociabilis
AAAAAAAAAAAAAAAAAAAAAAAAAAAGGATATACCACATTAACTGAATGAAGGACAAAAATCACAAGAACATCTGAAAAAATACAGAAAAAGTATTTGATAAAGTTCAATATCTCTTCATGGGAAAAACTCTAAACAAAGTAGGTATAGGAAGAAGATACCTGAACAGAGTGAAGACCATATATAGTAAGCCCACAGCTAAATCATACAGAATAAGGAAGGCTGAAGTGTTTCCTAAGATCTGGAACAAAACAAGGAAGTCCCAGCCAGAGCAATTAACCAGATAAAGGAATACAGTACATCTGAATTAAAAAGGAAAAAGCCAAATTGTTGCTCTTTTTCAGATTACATAATCTCCTATGTGGAAAAACTTAAAAGCACCACATGAAAGACTATTCGAACCAGTGAGTAAATCTGGCAAAGTTGCAAGAGACAAAAACAATTTCAAAGATCTGTAGAATATCTATACACAAATATGTAATAGATTATCTGAAAAATAAAACAAGGAAGCAACCCCACTTAGAATAACATCAACAAATTTCTAGGAATAAATGTAGCCAAAGAAGATATTTATAGTACAAACTATAAAACTTGATGAAAAAATTGGGTACACACAACAAAAGTGAGAAGATATCCCATGTTCACGGAGTAAGAACAAATATTGCTAGATTGTACATATATTCAAAGTGATCTCTAGATTCAATCCAATTGCTAAGAAAATACCCATACCATAATTTACAGGATTACAAAAAACATCCTAAGATTTATCTGGAACAATAGTAGTTAAAAAAAAAAAAAAAAAAAAAAAACCTTTTTAAAAAAAAAAAAAAAAAAAAAAAAAAAAAAAAAAAAAAAAAAAAAAAAAAAAAAAAAAAAAAAAAAAAAAAAAAAAAAACCTCTTTAATAGACAAAGCAATCAAGCAAAACCAAAAAGGTGAAAGGTGCTACACTACCTTCAAATATTCTAAAAGGTATGGTCATCAAAATAACATGGTACTGGCAGAAAAATTAAACATGCAGACCAAAGCACAGAATAGGGGGCCTACAAGGAAACCTAACCATCTATAGTCATCTGATTTTCAACAAATGTGTTAAGGACTCACTGAGAAACAACAGTCTCTTCAGCAAATGGTGCAGGGGAAACTGGACATCCACCTAGAAAGAATGAAACTAGGCTCCTATCTTCACTATATACAAAAATTAATTAAAAATGGATTAAAGACCTAAATGTGAAACTTGAAGCTGTAAAACCACTACAACATACAGGGGAAATGCTTTAAGACATTATTGTAGTTGAGGATTTTTAGGTAAGAGCTAGAACAGAAGACAACAAAGGCAAATGGGATTCATCACACCAAAAAGCTGCATAGCAAAGGAAATAGAAGTAAAGGTACAACTACAGGATTGTAGAAATCACATCTGACAAGACATAGTATCCAGGATATATAACGAATTTAAAAAACTCAACAGGAAAAAATTACATTGGCCATAGATTTAAATAGCTATTTCTCAAAAGAGACAGAAATGGTAAGAATATAAAAAAATGTTCAAAATTAGAGAATTATCAATGACATGCAAACCAAAACGACACTGTGTTATGACCTCTCTCCTGTTAGAATGGCTGCAGCAAAAAGGACAAAAGTAGCAAGTGGATGTAAAGGAAAGAGAACTCTCCTACACTGTTAGTGAAAATGTACATTAATACTAATACAGCTACAGTGGTATCCAGAAGGCCCACAGCTGGGGTATACATATCCAAAGGAAAAAAAAAAAAACAACAAAGAAAATAAAGTTAGAATGCTGAATAGACACTTGTACTGCCACATTTATTGTACCCCCATTTGTAACAAAGACACGGAATTCTTCATGATATTCACAATAGGAGATGTGGAATCAAGCTAAATGTCCACCTATTAATGAATGGATAAATAAAACGTGATGTTTATGTGAGATATATTGTGAATATATATACACAATAGAATACTACTCAGCCATAAAAAGCATGAAATTCTGTCATTTGTTACAATATGGACACAATATAAGTGAAAAAAAAATCCAGGTGCAAGAAGAGTCATGTGATCTCACTCATATGCAGAATCTAAAAGAGCTTCATCTATGAGTGTTGAGAGCAGAATAACAGTTATGCTGGGATAATTGTGGGGAGGGAAGAATAGGGCAGGAAGCCAACAGCAGAAATGACTTCAGGTGCTCTGCTACATGGAAGGGTGGTAACACATAACAGTAATGTAGTATGTAACTCAGAAAGCTAGAAGAAAAGCTATTAAAAGTTTTCACCACAAGGTAGACATGTCTACTGATATGACCATTGTGTAATATATACTTGAAACATCACATGATACTTTATAAATATGCATAAACAAAATATGAATGTAGTAATGAAAAAAAGACATAGACGATAGATGAATACAATCTACAACCAAGTAATTATAGAAAAACACTTCTTAAGGATAATTCTTTCTTACCAAGTTCATAGTAACCTAAATCTTTTGCTCTTTTCAGGGGAGGACTACTAGAGACCTGAGCTGTATCCCAAATCCTCCCCACCTTTTTAAAAATTTTGAGACAGGTCCTCACTAAATTGCTATATTGCCCAGACTGGGTCTGAACTTGGCAGTCTGCCTGCCTTAATTTTCCAGAGCACTGGAATTACTGGACTGTATCACTATAACCCAATAAACAATTATGATTTTAAACATGAAAAGAAGAAAATACCATACCCATTTTTTCTTTCTTTTAAAGATTACACTGTGCACATGAAAGCAATACCAAGATTCCATCATATGCCAAAAAGAATGGTTATGATCAAGAAATGAAATAACAACACATGCTGGCAAGGCTGAGTTAGGGGAAATCCACATTGTGGGACAGGAATGTAAACTAGTACAACCAGTATAGAGATTCATAAAACTAGAAATTCTAGCTGACCCAGCTATTCTACTGCTAGCTATCTTCCCCCTAAAATCAAAGACAGCATCCAACAGTGATCCATGCATCCCATGTTAATAGCAACACAGCTCACAATAGCTAAATCTTGGAAACAGCCTTTATGTCTATGAACAGACAAATGGTAAATAAAATGTTGGGTCTATATACCATGGAGGACTACTCTGCCATAAAGAAAGATACATTTGACTCATCTGTAGGAATATAGATGCACCTTGCAAGTAAAAGTGAAATAAATCAGACATGGAAGTTTTCTCTTAGAGGGCAAAGTCAAAAATAGATAATACTAAGGAAGATAGGTCTTTTTCAAATGGGAAGGGAGCTTAGAGAAAATGGGAGAGGGGAGAAAGAGGAGGGAAAGGAATGTAATCATTACCTGCAAACATGTTCTAATATATAAAAAAAAAAGATTATCCTGGTACCTACTTTAAGAATAAAAGGTGAGGGCTGGGGAGATAGCTCAGCCCTTGAAGCACCTGCCTGGCAAGCACAAAGTACTGAGTTTGATCCCAGTATAGCATGCCATGCTACCCTGAAACATTCCTATAATCCCAGTGCTGGGGAGGCTGAGACAGGAGGATCACTATGAGTCCAAACTGCATAGTGAGACCCTGTATCAACAACAAAAAACAGAATAAAAGGTGAGAACATGATTATATCAATTAAGTGTATTATACTTTAATAATTTTAATCTATTGTGTCAATTGTTCCAAGGGTTTTAGAAATAACATCTCTAATTTTTGGTGAAAAATAGTGCATGTTATAAACACTTTCTTCAAAGCTAAAATTATTTTCCATTTTAACACTGCAAACAATTAAAAGAGATTACTGGTCCATAGAGATGAAATATTTCCATTCTTTATTCATTACACACCTAGTGGTACCTGACACTTCAGCTACATGTCCTACAAAGTAGGGCAGTTTAATAATATTGGTTAGCATTACTGCTTGCTAAGCTGTTGGATAACAAACGACAAACTATCTCATCACAGGCAATGTTTATCCATCCACCAGAAAAGGAAACCTAGGGCTACTTTAATGTTACTCAAGGCAGGCAAATTACTCACTGTCTCCCCGCCCAGCAAGTCCCATAGGGCATGAGATATTGATGGAGAGATTTTCTGGGCATGACTGAGTGTGTTGTAACTGTATTCTTCTATAGCACATCTTACTATGTGATAAATTGTTTCCATATCTGTGTTACACATGGTGTATTCAGGCTGAATAACAAACTAAACCTGGCTATTTGATAAACATGAAATATAAACTACTTCATTTTTTAATTGCTAACCTGGAGTCATAAAAGTTCTCTGTGAAGTGTGTAGTGTTCACATCAGCATCTGGCTTTATTGCCTCCTCAGCTCCCATGGTTTAGCTTCTGCCCTGTGCCCAAAGATCTATTCCAGTCTCTCCATAGTGAGACTGGGTGAGCTGGGTGCCCATCCAGGTCCACTTGAGCATTCTCAAAGTCAGAACAATGGACTTTAGGCGTGGGTAGGGGCTTTAGCTGGGCAGAGAAGGTGTTTGTGGTAGGAGGAGGAGCAGGTGCTATTGTGGCCTGAGCAGAAGAGGGGTCTGTGAAGAAAAAGCCAGGAAACATGCAAGATGGCAATAAGCAGTTACTTTGTCTGCTGCACATCTTTGCCCCACCACCTTCCTGTTACAGTTGAATGGGCCAAAAATTGTCCAGTTTCTTGTACACTTCAAGGGAAGGATTGCCAAGTACACACTTTGTAGTAGGAAGCTACATTTACTGGAGATCAGGGGAAGGCAGTAGCAGGAACAGGAAGAAGGGCAAGATGAAAAAGAGGAGGAAGGGGAACTCTCAGTAACTCAGGTATCCAGTGTTCAATCCAGGTGCTTCTCATTCCCTTGGTCACTGGTGTGTGGTCCACTGCCTGGGTGTTCTGGACCTCCTAAGTACTGTGATCCTTAGGGTGAATGGAAAGGGGTGGCTCCCATGACCAACCCTCCTGCCTGCAAATGTGCTCCACCTAAATGTGGGGGTGACACCCAGCAGCACATTTGCAGGCAGGAGGTTAATGTGGGACCTTAGTACACTTAGTTACCCACTTCCCACTGAAGAGCCCTTACTGCGCAGGCCAGCACCTGAGTCAGTCTGCCTGGGTTACAGTCAGGTTCTGCCACTTTAGATTATTTATTTATTTATTTATTTATTTGCTTGCTTGCTTGCTTGCTTGCAGTAACAGGACCTTGCACTTGCCAGGCAAGTGCTTATTCTACTGAGATATCTCCCTGGCCCATCTGCCACTTTTGAAGAAGGGGATCTTTGGTAAGTTGCTTATTCATTGGTCTCTGACAACCAATACATATTTATGAAGTGTATTAAAAAGTTGGAAATGATAAAAAACACCTCACCAAACGAAATTAATTTGATCTCCTGTGCATCATGCTCTCTAGGCAATTCGGATTCATTGTAGGAGGGTCTTGGTTGGGCACAAATCCTGAGTATCTGGGATGAACTGCGTTGCTAAGAAAACTGTCAGGAGATTGAAGATTTAGTTGGGAAGACGTGAGTCCTTTTGAACACACAGACTCCATGGCTTTTGGGTCCTTCAACTTCTTAGATCACTATTCTTTGTGCACAAAGTAGGAAAAAACAATAACTTACCCTACAGTTCAAAGAAGTTCATTTATGTGGGAACCAAGAAAGACACAAATGTTAAGAGGGACACGAGCCCGCAGGAATCCAGGTTTGCCCTGAGTGGTGGAGACGCACCTGACTCCTGAGCCTGCAGGTGCTAATGATTTTTCCAGTCACATTGGTACTCTGCAAACATGTGCAGTCCTGTGGGCCTGCTCTTGGGTAGGGGGCCCTGTATGCTGTGCACGGGCACAGTTTCCCCGGCAGGTTACCCCCAGGATCACCTTGGCTCGGCTCTCCAGGGTCCTGACTGCAAGGATGCTGCCTCGTCCGTGCCTCTCGCACTCGCAGGCCTGCTCCTGGGTCCCCGGTGCGCGTGGCCAGCCGCACCTGCCCCGCGCTCTCCCCACCTGGAAACAGCGCCGGGGTAGCTGTTCAGTCTCCCAAGGGCTCCAGCCGTCTGCTTAGGAGATCCGGTTTCAGTCTCCGGTGGTGGCCGCTCTCAGCTCCAGTTACAGTGCACGGCCCTGAGAGCGCCAGGCTCGGGCTGCCCGGAGCGTGCGGTAAGGACAGCCCGCGCGTCGCCCCGGCCGCGGCCCCTTTAAGAGCGGCCGGGCGGAGTTGGCGCCGCCAAGTTTCCTCGGCCTGGCCGCGCGCCCCCTGCCGCCGGGCCCGGTCCGCCCCGCGCCGTCTCCGAGCCGGGCCGGGCCGGGCCGCGCGCTGCGCCGGCGGATCCCGTCCGCGATGAAGGTGACCGTGTGCTTCGGCGGGACCGGCATCGTGGTGCCTTGCCAGCAGGGCCAGCTGCGCGTGCGGGAGCTGACCCAGCAGGCGCTGGCGCGGTACCTGAAGGCCCGCGAGAAGGTGGGCCGGGGCTGGGTGGGCCGGGCGGCGGGGCCGGGCGCGCACCTGCCCCGCGCCGGCTCGGCGGGGCTCGGCGAGCCGCGGCGGGGGCCGGCGCCGGCGAGGAGCCGGGCGGGGCGGCAGGGCGGCGCGGCCCCGCGGCCCTCGGGCCCGAGCGCTCGGCGTCCCGCGCAGCCCTCCGCGCACAACTTGGCTGCGAACTTCCCGGCGCGCGCACCTGGCTGGGAGTCCGCGGAGGGCGCCGCGGAGCCGCAGGGCTGCGGCTCGGTCCCAGAGCCGCCTCACCTGCGCGCCGGGCGCGCGCGGGCCGGGCGGGATGCTGGGCGGCCCGAGCGTGCCGGGCTGTGGCTGCTCCTGAGCCACCACCGGCAGGAGAGAGACGGCCCCACTCTGTCCCCGAGATCAGGAACAAGTCAAAACAAGTGGCAGTTCAAACAAAAAGTGCAGTGAGTGTCCAGAAACTAGCCGGACACTAAACTTTTGTTAAGGGATTAACTTATACGTTCTCTGTGCGTTTCTTCCTCGTGAGACCTGCAAGCGAACGGTTTGGTAGGCACCGTTTAATGGTCTCAATTCTCACATGGAGTATTTTGTATGGCCCAGATTCCTGAAACACAGCCAGTCACACACTCTTGTTTTAGGGGCCAGTGGTTCTCCTCAAGCTTGTTCTCAATACTTTGGGACTATAGAAATAATTAATTGGCCAATCTAACAAGAGGAGAAAATGTAATCTATATTTTCGCTAATGTCACCTAGATTATATAAGAAATAAAATAAGTTTGCTCGAAGTGTATAGTTTAGGAATTTAATAAATTCATGTATCTTTTATGCCTCCTTTCAGAATTATGTGCGAAAAAATGGATTTTGGCTGCGTAGATATCTATGTGGCTTTGAATAATGAAGCCCTGGAGGAAAGACCTTTGATATATTGAATGAAATCACTAAAGCTGAATGAATACCTGACTGGTAGAATTGACATAGTGGAGGGAAAAGTGTTCAAGTGTCCTACAAAGCACTTTGGAGAATCCACCCCAGTGTTTTTTTTTTTTTTTTTTTTTTTTTTTTCTTTTGGCCATTGTTATGTTACTGTGTTATGCATTGTCTGTCACACTTAGTTCGGTTAAAAACAGATTTCAACAAGTAACAGTCATCTTTGAAATTGTATTTTACTAACTTCTGGAAGTAGGCTAACGTTAATAGTACCATTATTCCAGTTACTATTAATATTAAAGTACCTCTCGTTAAAGGATTGTTTGAGATCATAAATTTAATTTTATCTCATTATTAAAAAATTCCCTCAGATCTCGGACACTTAGAAGTTTAGTACAGGGCTGTACTGTGAAAGCATGGAGGTATAATATAAGCTCATAAATAACATGGAGCTAACCAGGTGATTGTTTTAATGCTTTGTAATTTGATCTTAAAGGGTGGTTAAAAAGCAATTGATATTCTGGACTGGGAGCATAATTTATATCACGGAACTTATAATTAATTGCATTGATCAATTTACTGTTATGACCAGCATTACATTTTTCTGTGTTTACATTTATATATTAGTGGATGTGACATTTAAAGGTCACCTGCAGCTTGTAAAAAACCTTTCTCACAATTTTGGCTTTTGAAATTTCAATTTAAGCAGCAAGTGATTTTTGCCCTCCTAATTTCATTTTAAATAATCTTATAATCATAACAAGAATTAACTAATAAATGGTATCCATAATAGAACTAAAATATCATGTAAAACTCACTCTATTCAGTGAATTTTAAAATAAGAAAAACAAGAAATGTAAAAATTGAATTTGAAAAACAGTTCACAATACATTTATTTTCTGTAAATCAGTGAGAGAGCTTTAAAAGGCTTATTTCCTTGGACAGTTTAAGCCATATACTCAGTAATACCATGAGAGTAACAACTAACCAGTATTCTGTTTACTCTGATTCTGTAAAAGTACACTGTCAAGAGATTTACATTTCATGTATGATTTGACCTTCATATCAACCTCAGAAGTTAGAGTTCCCATTTTACAGATTGGGGAAAACAGAAAGACATGACTAGTAAATTATAGCATTGTATTTGAATCCAGCAGCTGCCTTTAGGCCCCTGTTATAAGCTATTAACTTCACAGTCTCATATGTAACCAGGTGTTTACCCACCTTACATGGTAGAGTGTGGTTTGTTTGTTTTTTGATGGAACAGGGACTGAACTCAGGCCCTTTGCGCTTGCCAAGGGAGCTATCTCCCTGGCCCTTGTGTTTTGAAGAGACAGTTTCCTTAATAACTGCTATAGTAATACATCAGCCTCAGAATAGCTTTGTACTTTTGTGTGGTACATGGGGTAGAGCCCAGGCAGGATCACATGTGTGCTAGGCAAGTGCTTACCTTGAGCTGCATCCCCAGATTGCAGTAGTGCCATGGGGCATCTATAAGTGCTTATTGATTGAGACTTTGATAATGCAGGCATACATGTTGTAGAGAGGAGTCTAATTTCTGAGGATAATATTGGGAAGTTTGCAAAAAAGCTATGAAATATAGTAGTGACATAATTACAAATTGAAAAATGGGCAAGATCTTATAGACATCTAGGAGAAGAGTGCTGTAATGAAACCAAGAATGTGACAGAGCAATAAGTATAAGTTATTTCTTCTGTGGTCATGACTAATTTCCATAAGTAAAAGGCAGTTTTCAGGTTTCTAGGGTTGAGAGTGAGAGATGTCCAAGATGGGTATTCTGGATTTTGTGTTCCACATCCCAGAAGTAGCTAACATTTGATTAGAATAAGGAAAGAAAACTGGTATTTGTGGAATTTTGGGAACCAGCTGAATAAACATCAGATAAAGCCAGAGGTAGGTGAGATGCTGAAGAAGCAGGAGGAGAATTTGGGATGGCTTTAATTATGTTCTGAAATCAGGGACTTTAAGGTTCTGCTGCTATTTTACTCCATGAGGGAGGTAAACTGAGAAGCAGAGAGAATTCTGGGATCCCTTATCTTTGGGTCCTGGTACTTTATCAGTGTTCCTTACTCTAAATCCAATTTAATGAAGTAGTTAGTGGGAAGATAATTGTCTTCTTGTAACTTGCTAGGTGGGGGCCACTGAGTAATTAGTTAAATTTATCATCAGAATTGCATGTCACAGGTGAATGGACAGTTGAACTGCACCGGCTGGGCCTTTCATCTCTGCCTACCGCCTCTAATTTTAACATGTTAAACAATACAAATGCTTGGGTTTCTTTTACCAAGATTAACTTTACATGGGTGTAGAGTAGGTCTCAAACATAGGTAATTTATAGAGCACTCCAGGTGACTTGAACAGCTGGCCAGGGTTGAGAACAGCTAATCTAGCATTAATCTTTTAGAGGCTGCTGAATTTAAATTTTTAAACTTTGTTTTTTGGCGAAACTGGGGATTGAACTCAGACCCTTGCACTTGCCAGGGAAGTGCTTATTCCACTGAGCCATCTCCGCAGCCTTTTTTTTTTTTTTGTAATTTACAGAAGGGTCTACAGGGTGTTCAGGGCCTTACTACTAGATCAGACTTGTAGTGATTCTACTGTTTACAGCTTCACAAGAGCTGGGATTACAGATGTGTGCTACCACGCCCAGTCTCAATTGCCATCTCAGTGTGCTGTGGGGGTGGGGCAGGCACAGTAGGCCTGGGGATGGACCCCCAAACCCCCGTACCTGCTTGCAGGCACTTTAATCTGCTGAGGTATTTGGCTGGCCCAATTTTTAAACACTTGATGGTAAATACTGTCATAAACATCCATAGACCAATGTTTCATTATGTGATTGTCTCTCTACTCTTACCATAAGTACATTATCTACAAGGTACTCAAGTTATTAAATAGAACACATGTAAATATTCACACACTTGATGAGTAAATTGAGTAACAGAAAGATTTGCTAGTAATAAAGTGTAAAGTATGATCAGAAGTTGAATGAGATAATATGTCCCTGGGATAGGGGGCATGCTGGAATTTTAAAGAGCACACCTACAGACCTGATTATATGTATATGTGAATGAGTATGTATGATTGGGACTGAGACTGAGCCCAGAACTTTCACATTAAGTTGTATGTCCAGCGCTTACTACTTTTTTACCTTTGAGATGGAATATTGCTAAGTTGCTAAATTGCCCAAGCAGGGATTTGGATTTGTGATCTTCCTGCCTCAGCCTCCCAGAATGCTGGAATTATAGGTGTGCACCATTGGCATTTCTTCTGCTTTACTTATTATTTTTTGCCAGGGCTGGGGACTGAATAGGCAGGCATATGGTTTACTACTGAGCTACATTTCCAGATGATCCCAAGAAAAGTTTGGTAGGCTTTTCAATATTTATCTTTTTTAGTTAGATATTTTGAATAATTTGTTTGCTTTATAAGTTGGGACAAGCTTTCCAGAATTGGAAATAGACTTAAGTGCTAACAACTCCATCCCTTGACTATGGGATCAGAATCTCAGAAGATTTGTGCAATAACAAAAATCCAGTATGATATTTTCTGGGAGTAGCCTGGAAAAGTAGGCTAGAACTCTTGAATTTCTCCACTTCTCCACTTTGAAGCTTTGCTGCCTAAATAGACTTGAGGTTCTTGTGTACATAAATTAAGTCCACACGAATTTCTCAAATGTTTTCCAGTTTGTTGGGCTGGCTGAATGCAGTGATTTACCTCCTAATCTGCAGGCCTGTAGAGAACTGACTCCCAACTGTGAATTGCATGCTTTCATTTGGTTTTGGTTCTGCCCCTAGACTTGCATGGAGCAGTCTCTCAGTTTGCAAATATAAGCCCTCTAGGGCCTGCTGTAACCCACAGACATATTTTTTATGTCTGCTCATTATTACATTTTCACTTAATCATTGCCAGTGTTTTAACATTTTGAAATTTTATATAAAACCCCAAATTTTTGTCTTTGAGGGGAAAAATAGAAGCTCTGACAATACTTTCCCCCTGACATCTATCAATCAGGGCTCAGACACTTCTGTTATCTTTAAAAGGAATTATTAATGCCCCAGTCTCTTTTAGTGCCTAACCAACCACGAGGGAAAGTTGCTATTGTCATGCTTAACTTTTTACTCAGTTCTTATTTTCTGATGGTCCATTTCATGCATTGTTGCTATTTGTCTGGCTTGTTGGCAGGTTAAGTTTGTGCCCATGGAGCATCCCTTTTCCCAACACACACACACATCCATGCACACATACAAACATATACATGTACATTTCCTGTGTGTATAATTCACTGACTTGCACATAGATTAATTGACCAAGGTTAGGCCATTGATGAATTTATTTACACTAGGTTAGCTGTTGTGCATGGCATGGGGATCCATAGCTCTGGTATGATGCTCAAAGCTTTGGTTTAAATGGCTTACTTAACTTAAAATCTTCATATCCAGACATTCTGTGCATAGATTCCCTTTGAGGAAATCGCAGTGTTATTGGGCTTGGATGATACTTTTCTGAGGGAATTGATGGTTTAAAGTCATCTGAGGAATGGCCAGCCAGATAGCTCAGCAGATGAAAGCACCTGCTTATGCAGATGCAGGGACTGGGGTTTGATCCTGTGTTGGCCCTGCCCCTGGGGCCTGCTGAGATGGTGATTCAGACTGGGAGTGGTGGTGTGTGTCTGTTATCCCAGTGTTGGGAGGCTGAAAACAGGGGGATCACTACAAGTCCTAGCTGTGTAGTGAGACCCTGTAAACTGTGTACTAAGTACATTAAAAAAAATCATCTGAGAAGTGTGTCTAGGAGCTTGGACCTTTCTTGGAGAGTTTAAAGCAGTGTAGCCCAGTTGAACTTTGAGGGAAGGTAGAGTGAGAGCCTGTAAACTGTGTACTAAGTACATTAAAAAAAATCATCTGAGGAGTGTGTCTAGGAGCTTGGACCTTTCTTGGAGAGTTTAAAGCAGTGTAGCCCAGTTGAACTTTGAGGGAAGGTAGAAATATTCTATCTATGTATATGGGGTAGGCACAGCAACATATGGCTGTTAAACATTGGAATGTAGCTACTATAAGTAGAGAGCTGAATTTTGAGTTATAATTAACTTTAAATAGCTGCAGAAGGAGTGCCTCAGTGGGCTATGTGCTGTCCCCTGAGAGAATGTCTGGCTCCATTTGAAAACCACTAGTTTAAAGCTCAGATGCCAGTTAATATGATGTTCTTATACACATCATTACTCTGTTCTAATATGAACTTTACCAACAGAAAAAGATCTTAATTTATTTTTTATTCATGGAGGTAGAGACTTTAAATCTGAAATCCTCCACCTAGACATTGCAACAAGAGGCATCCAGGCTGTAGAGCAAATTGCTGTCTGCCTCAGTTTATGTCTTCAATGAAACAGCCTGAGCAAGTGTGTCTACTGTTTCAGGCACTAGATGGACATTGGGCCTTAATGAGCAGCAAATATAGAACTTGCAGTAAAATGTGGGTGCTTCCAAACTGTTATAAACATTGTACATTTTAAGAGCATGCTTCCTATATCTCATAGTTTCCTAATTTTTTTTTTCCTGCCTTGCTGGCTGTTCTTGACCCCTTTGGCAAGTTTCTATAGTTTCCTTCTCAGTGTATTTGTTATCTGTGTAGAGGAATGCTATTGACTTTTCAGTATGCTACTGAATTTGTGTATCAATGGTAGTAGCTTCTTGGTAGAGTTTTTTGGGTCTTCCAAGTAAAGTATCATGTCATGTGTAAACAGTGATTTAACTTCATCTTTACCTGTTCTTATTCCTTTTATTTACCCCTCTTGTCTAATGGTTCTAGCTAATGGTTCTAAAACTGTATTGAATAGAAGGGGTGATAGAAGACATCCTTGTCTTGTACCAGATCTAAGAGTAAAAGATTTCAGTTTTTTCCTGTTTAGCATTATGTAAGCCATTGGGTTGTCATAGATGGTTTTTATCAAATTGAGGTAGAAGCCTTCTATTCCAATTTTCTGTAGGACTTGAACATGAACGAGTGTTGGACTTTGTCAGAAGCTTTTTCTGTATCAATTGAGATGATCATGTGGGTTTTAGATTTCAGTGTACTAATATAGTGTATTACATTTATAGATTTTCAAATATTGAACCATCCTTGCATCCCTGGGATGAATCCTACCTGGTCATGGTGTATGATCTTCATGACGATTTGCTATATTCTATTTGCTAGGATTTTTGCATCTATGTTCATTAGGGAGATTTGGCTATAGCTCTCTTTTTTAGTTGTGTCTTTCCTTGGTTTTGGAATCAGTATAATAATTGCCTCCAGGAATGATTTTGGGAAGACTGCTTCCTTTTCAATTGCCTTGAAGTATTTGAGGAGTGTAGGGCTTATATCTTCTATAAATTTCTTGTAGAATTCAGCTATGAATCCATCAGTACCTGTACTTTTCTTTGTCGGCAGGCCTTTTATTACATTTCGTTTTTCGTTGGCTGTTATTGGTTATTGTGAGTTTTTGTATGTTCTTGGTTCACTTTTGTTAATTTGTACCTTTTGAGGAATCTGTCCATTTCTTCGGTGTCTTCTATTCTGTGAGTGTAAAGATTCTCGAAGTAGCTATTGATATTCTTCTGAATTTCCACTGGGTCTGTGGTGATTTCACCTTTTTCATTCCTTATTGGTTGTAATTGAATTTTTTCTTTCTGCTTTTTGATGAGGTTGGCTAGGGGCTTTTAACTTTATTTAGACTTTCAAAGAACCAACTTTTCGATTTGTGGATTCTTTGAACTGTTTTCTTCATCTCAATTGAATTCATTTCTGCTCTAATCTTCATGATTTCTTTCCATCTCTGTGCTCTGGGTTTGGTTTGCTATTCTTTTTCTTGATGTCAGAGGTGCAACATTAGGGTGTTTAGTTTTTCCTGTTCTGTTTTCCTAATGTGTGAGTTCATAGCTATGATCTTCCCTCTTAAGAACTGCTTTCATCACATACCCTAAATTCCAATAAGTTGTACTTGAATTTTCATTGAATTGTAGATATTGTTGATTTTCTTGTTTGATTTCATCTGTGACCCATTGATTGCTGAGTAGGGTGTTGTTTAATTTCCATGTATTTAGCGGGTTTTTCTGGTTTTTTTTTTTTTGTTATATTTTCTGTTTCATTGCACAGTGGTCGGATAATATGCATGGGATAATTTCTGTTTTCTTACATCTACTTATCCATGACCTATGGACTAGTATGTGGTCTGTTTTAGAAAATGATCCATATGCAGCTGAAAAAAATGTGTATTCAGCTGTGGTTGGGTGGAATACTGTGTATATGTCCACCAGGTCCATTTGTTCCAAGCTCTGGTTCAGTTCTGCTACTTCTTTGCTGATTTTTTTTGTCTGCTTGACCTTTCTTTTTGAGAAAAGGGGGTGCTAATGTCTCCTCTTACGATTGTGGTCTTGGATATTAGATTTTTCATGTCCACTAAGATTTGTCTTACATTCCTGTGTTCAGTGCATAGATATTTATGACTGTTACCTCTTGCTATTGAATTTTTTCCCTAACCAATATATAGTGGCCTTCTTTATTTCGTTTGATCCTTCTTGGTTTGAAGTTGAGATTGTCTGAGAACAGAATTGCTATTCTTTTCTCTGAGGTGCTGGGACATGTAGTATTGTTTTCCATCCATGACTGTAAGCCTGTGAATGTCTTTTTAAGTTAAGTGTGTTTCTTGTATACAGCATATTGTTGGGTTTTGCTTCCTAATCCACTGTGCCGGTCTGTTTCTCTTAATTGGTGAATTGAGTCCATTTACATTGGTGGTTATAATTGAAATGTGTTGACTTATGATTGTCATGATATTTACCTGGTGGTGTTTACTCCTTTGTAACCTGTGTTTATTTGTCTGTCCTGTTTAGTGGGTTCCTTCCATTCTCATTCATGGAGTTCTGGTCATTGTGGTCCCAGTCTAGAACATCTTTCAGTAGCCTGTGTAGGGATGGCTTTGTAATCTTGAAATTCTTTAGTTATTCGTGTCATGGAAGTATTTCACTTCTGCTTCAGTCTTGAAAGAGAGTTTTGCAGGGTATAGTAGTCTGGACTGGAATTTGTTTTTATATAGGATTTGAAATACTCTGCTCCATGCTGTCCTTGCCCTCATGGTTTGTGAAGAGAGGTTGGCTGTAATTCTAATGGGTTTTCCTTTGAATGTGATCTGCTTCTTTAGCAGCTTTCAGTGTATTATTCTTGAGTTGAATTTCTGGGATCTTGACTTATATGCCTTGGTGTGTTTTTAGTTTGGTTGAAGTTATTTGGTGTTCTCTATTCTTCAGTTACGTGAATGTTAGATTGTTTCCTCATATTTGTGAAGTTTTCTGCTATTACTTCTGTCCATATTCCTTTTATATCATTTGTATTGACTCCTTTCTCATTGATGCCTATTAATCTCACATTGTTCATCTTTGTATCATCTTGTAGGTGGTGGATTATTTTTCCTGCATCCTCGTTGTTTTTAAGAGATCCTTTCTCTCCTTTTCACTAGCTGCGCCAGCATCAAGATCTGAATCTGTTTTTGCTTTTACTCAGTTTTGTAGACTCGTGATTGAGATTTGAAGTTCTTCTATATCTCTTTGACTCTGTTTCATGCACTGTGTTTCTTTTCTGTATTGCTCATTCCAGGAATCTGTCATATTTCTGATCTCCTGTATTTTTTTTTTTTTTTTATCAATGTCTTCTTTAGAGGTAGCTATTAATTCTCGTCCTGCAGAGCTTTTTCCAAAGTGGTTTCCTCCATATATTTCCATAATTGATTCTCTATTTCAGATGCTATGATTTCAAAGATTTCTTTTTTTTTTTCATTTCAGAAATTTTTTCTGGTCTGAGTTCCTGCTGTTGTTTATTTGTTTGAGATGCTGTTAATTCATATGTTTTAGCTGGAATAGTGTTCTCGGCACTTGTTCTGGATGGGCATTGGGTTTCCCTCATATGTTTCTGGATTTGTTTCATTCCTTCAGATGCTATGTATTTAAAAATTTCTTTTTTATTTGCAATTGTTAACTCTTGTCTGAGTTCTCTGTACCTTTGTGCTGTTGTTTCTTTGCTTCCAGCTCTGTTAATTCATTCATTTCAGCTGAGCTAGTGTCCTCTGCACTTAACATTGGTGGGCTCAAAGTCTGAGATTACATTTTACTCCTTGTCTTTGTCATTTGTATAGCACTGACCTCTGACCTTTGGTGTAGAACTTTGGTGCAGTTACAACCTTAGCATGTAATGAGATTCAGTTGCTGATCTATTAAGTTTGAGACTATCAAGTTATGCCTGGCCTGCATGTAAGTATTGTGTTCAGCTCCTTTTTGCTGTAGCCCTTCTGGCATAACTGTGAGCCTGTGCTTCCCCTCTGTTGTGCCCCTGGCCCGGGGAGTACCGTGGAGCACCGGAGCTCTCCCACACACTCACCTGGGCTGGATCACACTCACATGGATCCAGCCATGCTGGGCTGGATCAGGGTTAGAAGAGTCACAAAAGTTCTCTCTTGCTTGGCGGGCTTGGAGGCAGGGGCTCTGGATGACATGGTAGTCTCCCACTTTAAATCTGTTTCTCCTGCACCCTGAACATAGTGTTAATGAGTGATGCCATTTTTCTAGTTTTTCCAGACAGAATTCACATAATGGCTCTTAGCAATGAGTGTACTCTGATTGTCTACACTTAGTTAATATTCAGATCTTGTTGACTCTACCCTCACATAGCAGATCTTAGACTCCTGTCCTTAGAAAGATCTGCTTACAAAACTGGCCATGGCTGGCATCCAGATACTTAAATTTGTGGAGGAGTCCCTTCATTCCCAATGAGAATGGCTCACTACCCAGAACTGGTGCACAGTAAGGCTTATGCTAAATGTCTCCTTTTCAGGGGCAACAGATGCTTAACCTTTCATATATGTTACCGTGTAAGGTAGTGGGTGGCTGCCTGACCAGTCCCCACTAAAATTCCTGAATGTGAGCCTCTAATAGGCTTCCTTGGCAGGCTCTATGTCATGTGTTACCACACCTCATTGTGGGAGAGTCAAGTATGTGCTGTCCAGGAGATGACTCCGCAAAGTTGGTGCCTAGTTTCTTCTAGACTTTGCACTAGTTGCGTTTTCTTTTTTCTTTTTTTTTTTTTTTTTTTGTGTGTGTGTCCTTTCTCTATGAAATCATGGCAGTGCTATGATTCTATCTTGAGTTCCAAGAATTTTCTCAGTGAAATTGTTGAAGCCTGAAGGTCTGGAGGACCTGATCTGTCATCTCTTAGCATCTGATTGCCAGCCCTTATGTCATTATACTCCAGCTTTGCCAATCTTTTCCTTGTTATCAGTCATTCGATGCAGGTGACCACATGCTGCTATCTTATGCTAAAGTATTTTCTCCCAGTTCTTCGCCGATCTACTTCTTCCATCTTTTGCACTTTAAATGATGGTTTCCTTTTCCTGGAAGACTTCCTGATACACTCATTGTAAATCCCTCTAATTGCCTTCTCTGTTGCTCTTCCCTGCTCTGGATCTGTTCACAGAACTTATCACTCCATAGCATGCTACTTGTGTTAATCTTATTTATTGTTCCTCCCGCTAAAGTTTTAAATTCAATAAAAGCAGAGACTGTTGTCCATTTTATTTATTGCTGAGCCTCTGGCTCCTGAAAGGATGCTAGTTTGGTCAGTAAATTCCTTTTCAAAGTGATAGCTCCTTTACTATGTACTCATCAATATGTGTTATAGTTATCTCTTGCATTCCAACTACCCCAAAATGCAGTAGCTTAAAATAACACCCAATAGCATAGTTGTATAGGTCAGGAATTTAGAGGGGGCAATGGCAGAGGCTTACTGTCATGCTCTGCAGGTCTGGGATGTTTCAGGTCATGTCTTCATGCCATGGTTGGTGAGCTGTCATTCCCATAGCTATCTAATCTAGAAAGGTGAGCATTCTTTCCTCTTTGATAATCTCTTCTCCATCCCTTACCGCATGCCCAGTTGGCCAAAAAGCTCCTGTGATGCTTTGAAGTGCTATTTACTTCTGCTTTTTCACTCAAGATCATTCCACTTCTTATTTCTTTTGTGAGACTTTGCACTAGACCCCTAAGTGGTCTTCCTATTTCTGCTGGCTCCCAACTGACAGACCATTCTTCACTAAGGACTCTTCCTTGCAAATCTAATAATGTCAACAGGACTACTATCCTATTTAAATGGTGCCTATTTAATGGTGTTTTTAGGTGAAAACAGTTTCCAGTCCTTTTGTCTTCTTGGAATCTCTACATGTGGTGTAAGGTGTGTCCAGATTTCTCTCAGTCCAGTCCCCCCACTTCCCCCAGCTTCCTTCTCTCTTCTCTTTAGGGCTCTTCCTTCTACTTCCCCCTCACTGTGGCACAGCAGGCCCTCAAGTTTGTTTTCCCAGAACTCTGTCATGTAAAGGGCATCCCTAAATTGCAGTGACTTACCGCAGTGAGGTTCTTTTCCAGGTGGTTAGGTGTGAACTGCAATCTACTCAATGCCCATCATTGCCATGGGCCTCAGATTTTTCAGCACATCTTCTGCTTGTGCCGACGGATGAATACAGTGTGTGTATGTGGAAGATGCGGTGCAGGTTCAGTGTCTGGTCCAGGCATGAAGGATTGACTTTTGCCAGAATTTTCTTGGTAAGACTAGCCAAGTGCTGAGTCAACCTGGGTAGAGTTGAATAACTAGGCAGGCTCAGCCCCAGCTATAGTATCTTTTGAACTAGTCAAAAACAGTAAATGTGTCTTGTTTATTTTCCTGTCCCTGCTTTTAGCACAGTAGCTGATACATAATTTGAGTACCAAAATTGTCTGTTAAATGACAGTGGATTTTGCATTTCTTTCTATTATAAAAATGAGAATGACCCTATAGTTAGTGTTGTAAGTTTGAAATTATTCTATGTGGTAGACTTTTTTTTAAAGTCTAAGAGCAACTTTTCTCTTGATTATCTTCAAATCCCTCATCATATCCACATTTGCTGTAGGCATTAGTTTAGTGGTCCATTATATATATCTGCTGTACTGATTGTCTTAAATAACAGCTTCAGAATTTGACAGGTTGACTCACTTTTCAGCATTTTGAGACTGAGTGTGCTACAGTTTTGATTTTTAACGATGCAATATCATAATGATTTTGCTTCATGAAGATTTATGCAATGCAGTCTCTTATATTTGAAAATGTTTGATTTTTCAGTATCATATTCATTAATTTCATGTTGATTATTAAAAGTGATGCTGGATTATCTCAATTTTGATGGACTCTTTATTTTTGACAGGCATGATATCTGTGCCTGGAGGCTGCTAAAATTAGGTCTGCTTCCTGTTGCTAGGCTTTCCTGTTCTTTTCATTGCACGACTCACTTTGGATTGTGCAGAGGATATCAAGAGACAAGCTTTTTAAGAAAAGGTTTACTCCCAATTTAGTCACTGTCAGATGAGAGAGGTGGGTATGTTGCTGTCCTCTGACGCAAGGTGAACATATTAAACTCTCTGGCTGTTCTGGGCCCTGGAGAAATAGGGAATAGTTCCATCCTGAGGGAAGCAGGTGTTAGAGGGATATCCTTACCTAACTAATGTCCTGTTGATAAGAGAGGGAGCCACACCAAGAGGCAAGACAATCAGACCCATTTTATTGCTTCACTTAGTACAGAAATTAAGAGTTTATTGGGAGTTTTTAGCTTCTGATTTCTTTATGAGCAGTACTTTTTCCTCTCTGGCAGGAGGTGGCCTCTTGTTGCAGATAAGAGCAGAGGTATTTATTTTAAGAGAGATGGGCGGGGTACTGGGGAGATAGTTCAGGGACTGGGGAAATAGCTCAGAGATATAAGCACCTGCCTGGCAAGCACAAGGACACAAGTTCAATCCCTGGCTCCATATGCTATGCTGGCCTAGGAACCCTAGGCATGCCATTTAGAGTCCTGTGCCTGGGCAGTGTCTTGATGGGTGAATGGAGACTTTGACACTTGCCAGGGAGTCTGGAGGTAGAAGTGGCCCAGGTCCTGCTGTGCCAGTGGAGCAGAGGAGGAGATGAGCTTGAGGCTTGGGGTTTCCTGAATGTGGTCAGGGAGGTACAAGTGGGACAGGAGCAGGAGAAGGTTCCCTCTACAGTGCAGATTTCAGTGAGTGTACCTGTGTTCTAGCACTGAATCCTCCTAGATAGGGACAAGAGTGGTAGAGGATTAAGGACAGATTGCAGGCTTGATGAGGACTGTGAAGACCTAGAGGTTATGGCCATGGATTTACAGAAATGCTAGTTTCTCTGTTATTGTTTGGCATTGGATCCAAGCATGTAATTCAAGGGCAGCTATAGAAAAAAAATTGAGATGCAGCAAAAAAAGGTTATTAGACTAAGCTAACATGTGTAAACCACAGTGATGGCTTCTAGACTTTTTTTTTTTGACAGAGCCTGTATTTGTCTCTAAAGTGAACTCATTACTCTTCCCTAGTCCTTTTGCCCAAGAGGCAGAACACAGCTGACTCACTATCTCTTGGCTTTAGGTTGGGTCATTAAGAAGGCCCCAGCAAGAGGGCCCTTGGCTGCTTCCTTTACCCTTAGGCTGCCACTCCCATCAGCTGCCATCTTTGTACCAACCTCACTCTTTCCTTGGTACTGTTGGATTTTAGACTGTGGCAAGGGCTTGTCTCTGTTAGTGATTACTGTCCTTTGATTTCCCATAACCCTGGCACACCTTCATAAATAATTTCCTGTTAAACACTTAAGTGTCTAGTTTATGTGTTTTCTTCCAGGATTTAGAATGAAACACAGCAGGAAATAAAGTTTTCCTTCATGACCCACAATATACAAATACAAATGAGTCAGAAGATTCATAAAAGAATATTTACTCTTACTGAGAATGATGTTTGCTAAGGTTTTTGCTCAGTTTTGTTTTTGCCTTTGAAAAGCTAATAGTTGGGATATGCTAAATCAATTCTGATGGCCATTAGAGTCAGAGTTCATAGTCAGAAAACCAGTGTGGCCACTTGATGTTTGGAGATGTTGGATTGCCCTCAGCAGAGGTGACTAGATTCCCCATGGCTCTGAAGTCTGATTCTTATTGATGAAAATAAAGTATGAGGCCACAATTGAATTCCTAAAATGAATTTCCTTCTAAATTATAATGCCAAGTACTTTATATGTATAATAGAAATGAGATTTAGAGTTTGAGCCCTGCAGATGGGAAGTGTGTGACAGAAAATCATCTCAGCCCAGAAGTCCCTACGGCTTGATAGAATCTGGAAAAATAGAGTTGTCATCTCAACTTCCTTCTGTGACAAAGTGATAGTATTGGTAACGTTAAATACTAGGTCTGGATTACTTCCTTTTGTAGCGAGGAGTTGAGGAAATGTGAGATGGATAAATAATCCTTGCCTCTGTACTTTAAGGCACATTTATAGAGATTCAGTGGGCTTGAGTTTTGACAGCAGTGTTCGATCAGAAACATTTCCCAGTTTTAAAAACTGTGGTTCAGAAATTTCTAGTAAAACAATTTTTTTTTTTTTTTTTGTTACTGTGACTAGATTTGCATTTCAAATTTTTCTCCTTTTTATTCCACTTTTTTCAGTGGGTAAAGAACGACTGCCTGGAAATTTGACTATAGATAGTGAGAGGATACACATTTTATTGCTGTCTCAGATTATTTTCTCACAGTTGTGGAGTCTTGAGGTCCCAGGTCCAAGTACTAATAGGGACATGCTCCTTTCAAACTCTAGGCCAGCATCCTTTTCAGGTGGTTTTAGACTGTTCTTCAGCTGTGGTAGTGTCACTGAATCTTCACCTTCTTCTTTGTGAACCATCTTCTCTGTGTGTGTCTTTGTCCATTCTCTTACAAGGTCACCAGCCATGCTGGGATAAGACATATTCAAATTACGTTATAACCTGGTTACATCGCTTCTAAGGAAGCGTCACATTTACAGGTTAGAACCTCAACATATCCCTTTTTGAGGGAGGGTACAGTTCAACCTGAACAATTACTGTTTAATTTAGTGCATTGTTTCTACTTTCAGTAAGAGACTTTATGGGGAATGCTGTTGATTCTTTATTACCCTCCTCACATGTGTGAACTAGAGAGCATTGGTTAAAGCTATGAGATGAATTTCTGTTTAGTTTGAATGGAGCTGTCCTAATATAGAGCATGTGTGAGCACCTATCATGTGTTACAGTTTCTCTTTCCATTAGTGTCTTATCATTTAGGTAGAGATACTTGTGTACATGTTGGAAATTAAGAAAGCAACAGCCAGTGCCAGACAAGCTCCTTTGGCATTCAGAGAGGAGAGAGCATAAATAGACTGTGATAACCAAACAGGAAAGGTGGCTAGGTGGGATAAATTTTTTCCTTTCCTTTATTTATTTTGAGACCGTGTCTCACCATGTAGTTCATACTGGCCTTGACCTTGGTATGTAGCCAAGGTTGGCCTCTAACTTGTGGTGATCCTCCTGCCTCAGTCTCTCACAGGTGTGCACCATCATGTCCTGCTCGATAGGATAAATTTCTAAAGAAGAAAAAAGAACATAGTATCAGTGCAATAGTTCTCAATTTGTTGTCCCTAAAATCCTGTTACAGTGGTACTTCAGAGGACCTGAAAGCTTCTTGTGTATTACATTCATCAATATTTATCATATTAAAAATTAAAATTGAGAAATTTAAAACATAGTTTATTTAGAGTAGCAGCAGGCTCATTGAAGTTAAAAGCAGTTATTTTGTGAAAATAACTATATTTTCAGAAATAAAAAAACTAATGAATATAACACTGTTTTTATAAATCTTTGTTTTAATTTTTGGCTTATTAGATAGCAGTGTCTGCTTTCTCAGTCAATTGAGTATGTTGTTGTTTTGGTTGAAATATAAGAAAATTCATTGACACAGAAGATACATAATTGGAGCAAGGAGGAGCATTTCAGTAGCTTCATAAGATAATTATAGAGAGGATTTTTATAGATACAAAACACAGTGATAGTTTTATTCTTTTTTAGCAAACTCTGACATACCTATTTTAAGACAGAATCTTCAATCAATGTTAGTACCAATTAATGATCTTATAAGACACAAATGTAATTGTGCAGGTGAGATACTAACTTAGTTTTTATGTTTATGACCAGGTCTTTCACTTGAGGAGTCACTGTGTCATTCATGCAGTGCTGGTTTCATAGGCATTCAGAGTGTAAGAGTTGTGAAGTCAGGGAGGCTTCTACTCTGGGGACCTCCAAGAGAGCCAAATGTGAAGCCATGGGAGTGAGGCTAAGTATGTTGTAATGGAAACTTAAGAAAAGACGCCACAAACAGGGAACATGCTGAGGAAAATGCTGACACTGAGGTGAGCCACTTAAGAGAGGTCATGAGGCCTGCAACCAGCAATGCCATAGAGGTGGGGGCCGGCAAAGCCTTTTGAAGCTCATACCCTACCACCACTTATGCAGTACACAGAGCTTCAGAATTTAGTATTTGCCATGCTGGGTTTCAGTCGTGCTTTGATCTACTTCCTTTTTACCACCATCCTCCTAACACCTATTTTTTTGAATGTAAATGTTGACCTTGTGCCATTGAATGTAGGGGGCATTTATTTTTCTTTTATTTTATTGTTCTTTTTTTTCTTATAGGAGCTCATAGCTAAGAATTTGCCTGGAGTCTCAGAGGAGACTTTGGACTTGGACTTCCCAAAAATATTAAAACTATTAAGACTTTGGTGACTCTTAGAAGTGGACTAAAATGTATTGTGTATAGTGAGATGGGCAGTAATCTTTTAGGAGCCAGAAGGAGAATGTTATGTTTGTTTTAAATTTTTTTGTACCAGGAATTGAACTTATGACCTCATGCTTACCAAATAGGCTCTATGTCATTGAACTATATCCCCAGCTACTGAACGTTATGGTTTAGAGCTACGATGTCTCATGTGTCTTTCGGATGTAGGAATTTAGGAAGGAATTGGATTATGGGGTTGCTTGACCAACTGCTGTGATGAGTCCATATCTGAGCTTGTTATTAGGAGGAGGGGCCTGGTTGAGAAGAGGCAGACCACTAGGGGTGTGAACTTGCCTTAGGTTGAACACCTTTGCCTCTTCCCTGGCTCTTTTTTTTTTTTTTTGTTTTCTGCTTCCTGCTTGCCTTAGGTTGAGCACCTTTGCCTCTGCCAGGTCCCTCTGACATCCTGCTTCTGGGTGAGAGCCAGCTGACATAGATTGAAACCGTGAGCCCAAATAAATCGCCCCTTTAAACTGTGAGTTTAGGGTATTGCATCGCAGCAGTGGAAAAGGAATTAAAACAGGAATCATACACTATTTTTCCTTTTTGACTCACTTATTTAATGTGATGTGGAATTGCTGAATCACATTCTATGGTCAAGTTTCTGAGGAGCCACCGTATTGCTTTTTGTGATAGCATGCCATTTTATGTTCATACCAGCAGTGAATGTAGGTTCCAGATTCTCTGACTCCTTGCTGTTTATTCTCTGCTTTTTTTTTTTTAATTAACAATTATTTCAGTGAGCATAAAATATTTATTCTCTTTTTAAACTATTAATTTACCTTTAAATATGAGTTATAAATTTATCTTAGAATAAAGTAGTAAAATTTTAAATAATAGTTTTTTATAAAATTAGGTCTTTTAGATTAACTTTCACAATGATAATATTAAATTTGTGAAGGGATAAGTATAAAGGATGGGTAATGTTTTAGAATTAGGGAAAATGTGTGGCCCAGCAGATGGCATTAGAAGGTCTTGGGACTCCCACCAGTCACAGACTGTACCTGGAGAACTACATGTAGAATTAGAACTATGTTCATAGGTAGTGAGAGAATCATTGTATGTGTATAAATAGCTATTTATCTTGGCTTACAAATTTGTTTACT
Source organism: Ctenomys sociabilis (assembly GCA_004027165.1). Classification (NCBI taxonomy): domain Eukaryota; kingdom Metazoa; phylum Chordata; class Mammalia; order Rodentia; family Ctenomyidae; genus Ctenomys; species Ctenomys sociabilis. The sequence continues at coordinate 72,806 of PVKA01003394.1, forward strand.
AATAACTTCAAACATATTTTTCCACAACCTGTACCAAAGTTTTTATTTAAAAACCACAGCAAAAGGAATAACAAATTATTCAATTGCCATAGAATTATGAATGAAGAGGAAGATTTGTTAGTGCCTGGAGATATATGCAAGTCTGGCCACAGAAAGTGAGAACAAATCATACTTTTCAATAGCAGAAATATGTTAAGTCTGTTCTTTGCTATTTTTAAGATCATGTTAAGGAAGGTATGCATATCAGACTTAAAGATTTTTGAAGCAGCAAATACAAGTATTTAAAATCATTAAAAGGTAATCCTAGAACACCATTTGGTATTTGGGGAATCCCATGATTATGCTTAGATTCATAGAATAAGAAATAAAGCAGTCTTGCAATGATTGAAATTTTATTAATGAAAAAATTATGTGTCAGGCACATCATTTTGTATTTTATCCAAATATACTGTCACCATGACATGCCAAAAATATCAATATTCAGTGAGAAAGTGATGTATTTTTGAACTTCAGGAGAGGTGAAGCTGAATTGCAGACTGGGAATCAGGGCCATATTACCTTTTTGCTTTCACTTCAGTTTTCATATTTAGGCATTCTTACAAATAGCAGCTTTGAGTACTGTCTCCGTGTGTACAGCTCATGTCTTCTGTTGGTCATAACAGGAGTTGTGATCAGTCATCTTTACAGTATGACATCTTCTTACATTTATTTATAGATCAGTGGTGGCAAATCTCCAACATAAATGCTGGGATGTGTCATTTATTTAAGTGAAAATTCTAAAATTCTGCCATGCACACAGCCATTTGCTCTTGGAGTCACAAATGTCACCATGTTTAACATCAAGATGGCACACAATGAAGTGTTTTCTGCACACTGATCTATATACTATTTAAAAATCCTAATACTTTTCTTTATATTCTACTTCACAGAATAGATTTAAATGTTTAAATAATATTATATAAGAGTATCAACAGATATATTGAGGGGTTGAGGGCCAGTCAGTTAGCTCAGCAGATTAAAGTGCCTGCTTAGGCAGACGTAGGGCCAGTGTGGGGATGTGTTCCATCCCTAACCTGCCATGATGGCTCCACCCCCAGAGCAAGTTGAGATGGCGATTGAGACTGGGCATGGGACTGTGTGCTTGTAATCCCACCACTTGGGAGGCTGAAAAATAGGAAAGATGATTACGAGTCTGATCTGTGTAATAAGACCCTGTAGACACTGTACTAAAAACATAAAAAGACCAGATAGGTTAAAACTACAAGTTATGTAACAGAGAAGTAACCATCAATTAGATGATAAACAGCATTGTATTAGTTGAATGTCCTACACCATGCAGCAGACTGGTACAGTTCTACTGTTTTGTTAGAGTAGACATTTACATAATACTAACACTGATGTCTTTATATAAAAGTTGTTAAAGAGAAATTTTAGTTTCCTTTTCTTTAATATCATGGGGTACACATTTGTGAGTCCCATGCTCAATTGTTCCATATAGTAATAGCAAAAATCTACAGGAAGGGAGGATGAAAGAAAACTACATTTGTGTGCAGAGTGGGGAGGGGGCCCTGTATGCAGTCTGCAGTGCATAGCCATTTGCTCTTGGAGTCACAAATGTCACCATGTTTAACATCAAGATGGCACACAATGAAGTGTTTTCTGGCTCACAATGAAGTGTTTTCTGTGTAGTTCCCATGTAGTCTGCTGTTAGGATCTAGTCTGTTGGGATAAGATTTGTTTTTAGTGTGTGTGAGTATATCATAGTACCCTAGGAGACAGTGAGTTCTATGACTGGAGGCTTGTCTGCTGAGCATGCTGATGGAGGTGAAATACTGGGGGAATGAGCTCTGAAAACATGGGCAAGACTCTTGAAGATCTCAAGACCTAACATAAACTAGCGTGTATCTAAGGATCCTCCCCATCCATAAAACTGTTTTTATACTGTCTGATTTATTGCTTTCAGTACAAGTTCTAAGTACTAACCTCAACCTGCTGCCAAGGAGTGGTCTTTTAGGGGCCTATTACGATGAAATATGATGAATAGATGACTCATTTGTAATTACCAATGTGTATTTTCTTGCAGTTTCTGAGCTCTAAGTTTCTCATAAGATTGTTTTTTCTTCTTTAAGTGGAGTTAATCCATTGAAATTTTGTTTGCATATCTATACGGAAAATGAATTTTCTGAGATACGTATGTAAGATTGTAACCATCTTGAAAGCAAAAATGCTTCATTTTATTTGCTTTTTGTTTTATTCATCTGAAGGAAAGTAAACAGAGTGAGCATGTGAGTAAGTAGCCAGAGAAGAAACCTTGGATCAAATATACGAACTGTGCAATATTACAACATAAATAAATAAAGGCCTAGATCTGTGATATTGATTGCTGGCCAGAATTACATAACGTGTTTGTAGTCATTATTGCTGTCGCTATATGTATGTGTGACTGAGGCTGTGAGTCAAAATGAACTGCTGCAAAAGAAGTAGAAGGGTTGATTTGCTTTCATGTAGCGATTATTCTTTACACTGAAAGAAGCACCCTTTCCCTGAGATCAATCTTTGAGTAACTTCATAGATCCAGAACACTGCCTTTCAAGTAGGGGAGGGGTAGGAAAGAGTAAGGCGCTATCAAGAGTTCAGTAGTGATAGCGCCAAATTACACAGAAAACAGAGACCATAGTCAGCTTTCTCAGAAGGAACAAAATTCTTGTCAAGGTATCTTAAAACTGTCTCATTGATATTTGTACTTCAATAAAACAAAAATTAAAAAAAAATAACACACACACACACACACACACACAAAAGAAGGAACAAAATGCTTTTTTGGGAGGAGGGGTGAGTTTTGAGATGAAAGCTTTTGAGAAATGGGGTATCTGGCTCCTACATGTCCTACAAGAGAGTATGAAAAGAGGCTTAGAGAAGGGTGAAGAGAAAGGTGTCTGCAGTGCTAAGGAGGGAAGAGTACATAATTATTTCCAAGGTTTATTCTCTGGGTATTTAATCATATGCTTAATCTGTTTACTTTTCTTCCAATGAATAAAACAAAAAGCAAATAAAATGAATCATTTTTGCTTTTAAGATGGTTGCAATCTTACATAGAGATGAAATGTGTGTATCTCAGAAAATTCATTTTCCAAATAAATATGCAAACAAAATTTCAATGGATTAACTCCATTTGAAGAAGAAAAAGCAATCTTAACATTGTTAGGGAAGAAGAGGGGAGGGGAAGGCCACACTGGAGGCGCCCCTCATTCTGCCCTCTAGGGCTACCATTAGTTCCTTAGACTGTCCTTAAACTTTAATTCAGGCCATGAGTTAATGTTCATAATGATAAGTCTAACATCTGTACTGCCTGGCATGTTTAAGATACTGTATCAAAGGTCCTTTAGAAGAGATATTATATATTTAATTTATAATCAGAAATACTTGTGCAAATGCAGTAAATATATACTTTTTCCAAACATTAGCATAGCTGTTTGGTCTTATGACTCAACAGGTGGATGCTCCATATAGCAGTTTAAATTTTGTAAATGAAAATTCTGAAGCCAGTTATTCATTCATGTAAACTAGTATTCACTTGTTGGCATATGTGTCAGAAGCTTTGCCTGCCATTGGACCTAAAATAAAGATGATACATGGTTTGTAGTGTGTCATAAGAAATTATAATTCAGACTGAATTATAATCACATCACTTACAATGCACCATGTCTCAAGAAGGACCTTGCAGAATGACTACTCTGCTTGAGAATTTGGGGGTGTAGAAGGTCTCCTAGAGGAGAATGCTGCTGCCTTAAATTACTGACTCAAAAATGATCTGTGGATGAAGCCACACAGACAGTATGTCATCAAAGATGACCAACCTGGCTGCTGGCTACATCACTTTATCCTGTCTGCTCCTTAATTTCTGGGACAACTCATGCCTTCAGGTGGGATGCTAGAATGAGATGGAAATGGCCTTTCGAAGTCAGCACAAGTCTCACAGCTCAGTTCCTGAGCTTTACCTATCTATGTTAATGTCTCTTCTTATCTTTTCCACTGGAATGTAAGCTTCTCTGTGGCAAGATAACCACAGAAGTATTTATGATGACTTCAGTGGGTTGATAATACCTATGCCGAACACTAGGCAGTATGTGTGCATGATCTCATCAGGTGCCTGCTGGGATGAGAGCAGCTATCATTCTTTGCTGCTCTACCAATGATGTCAATGAAACTTGGGGAGGTTAGATGACTTCCTCATTTCTGTTTGCAGCACAGTAGAAGAGATGGTCACTTGTCCTGTTCTGTTCTGTTCTGTTCTGTTCTGTTCTGTTCTGTTCTGTTCTGTTCTGTTCTGTTCTGTTCTGTTCTGTTCTGTTGTGTGTTTGTGTATGTGTACAGTTACCTGCCACAAGCTCTATTTGTTCAGCTAGGGTAGGCTTTAATCTGTGACAAGTACTTAATAATGAGCAGATGTGCCCTGTAGGGTTATTTTGCAGGTTGGCTTCCTCTGATTCTGTTAGGTTGCTGTTTCAGTGCCCTGCCTCAGTGCTGAGGCATTGAGCCCAGGTCCTTGTCCTTTAGGCATCACTGGCTCTTTCTTTTGGCAGGGAATGTGCAGATCAGAACTCCTACTTGGCTGCTGCTCTTGGATACCACTTCCTTGTGCCCACTCTGCCATAGGGCTTTTCCTGCACTGCTGACTCCTCCTCAGCACAGCACTGTCTGAGCTTTCTCTATACCACTTCCTACTTCCTTCTGAGGTCTCCATGTGTCTCAGTGTGCATCCACAAGGTTGGGCAGCTGAGCACTCATTTTTCTTGAAGTAACTGACCCCTTAGCAGAGCACTCTCTGTGCTTTGCCTTTCTTCTGGGCTTTATTCCTTGGTGAGTATGTGGCTCAGGGCTGTTGCTCTGTCCTTGGGCTGTTTGTCAGGCTGTTTTGTAAGGCTCCAAGTTGGAGCTCTTTAAAACATGGTATAAGTAATATGCTTTAGTAACTGTTGATTAGAAACAAAATAATCTATGAGTCTTCTAAATCTTTATTTCTATGCTGCCTTCTCTTAAAAGCAATTATGACAAAGTTCTTTATGAAACCTGCTAGCAGCTATCACATACTTTATTTATAATACATTTTTCTTTTATAAATGAAGTTTGTAACTCTGGATCTGACAGTATTATTCTTTCCTCCAGATTGTTACGCTGAGTTGTTTGTGTAAGGACACTTCCATATGGACAAGCAGCATGACATGGTTGCTATTTCTGTGGGATCTGAAGCAAAATTGTTGAGGTTCAAATTCAAACTTTGCTGTACTCTATTTGTATGATCTGTGCCTCTGTTTTCTCATCTTTGAAATGGATTTTTAGGATACTAAAAGCCAAGAAAGGTCTTCTGTACTAAAGTACTTAGAAATGTTGAATTTACACTGATACCCTAAGTGTGTCTTCACTGTGACATCTGTGTTTCTTCTGTATATTTGGAGCTGGTCCAGCTTTGGAATTATTTCCACCGTTAAACTAGGACCAAATACATATTCTCCACTAAACATTTATTGACAGGCTATAATGTATCAGTAAAGAACAACCCTTTACTAACTCATTAATTCTTTAATTTTTTTATTGGATATGTTTTTCTTCTATTTCTCAGTTCTCTTCATTTCATACAGTTCTGCTTTAGTTATTGGATTTCATTGATTGATTTTAATTAGTGTGTTGGTGTCTTTTTTGGCTGTCAGCAGTTTCATAAGAACTGGCTTTCACTGTAAGTTGTCCTCAAAATATAACTTAACCTAAGATGGTAGTGTCATGATTTCATTACAATCTATATTGTGAAATACATGTAGATTCTAAAATTATGCAGCCATTCCATAAAAGGTGAATTCTAATATTCTTGCTTTTAAAAGGCATTTATTTAGGAGTTTTTTGTCAACCTTTAAAGTATTGCATCTTGACTTGTAAATGTTCATCATTAAAGACACATCCCTAAAAACCTTAAGTTGTGTGTGTGTGTGTGTGTGAGTGTGTGTGTGTATTTTTTTTTTTGGCAGAACTGGGGATTGAACTCAGGCCCTTGTGCTTGCCAGGCAAGCGCTTATTTCACTGAGCCATCCCCTCAACTTAAGTTATATTGTAAAGAACCTAAAAGCATTTATGTTGCTTAAAAAATGACCTTAGGATGCCTTTTACTTCAAGGGAAAAATGTAATTCATTGACCCTTAGAACCCTGCTGATGATAAGAAAGCAGTTCAGATATTCATCTTCCACTTTGTATTTATTGATGGAGATGAATGGACATTGTCTTTCCCTGTGTACAGGGTGGATATAAGTTTCAGACATTGAGAAGGATAGGGCACTGGATCTGGTAAGATCCCTGTGACCCAGGACCCTTCCTGTTCCTCCTGGCTCTCTCTGTCTGAGGATCACCAGTATTTCCACGATTATGCCTGGCTTCAGTGCAGTGTCCAAGACTGAGGATATGTATCATGTTATCGCCATGTTTGCCTTTAGTTAGTTGCTATTCCAGGATGATTCCTGTTGTTTCAGGAATAGAATCAGGTTTTTCTCTCCCCTTGGTAACAAGGCCCCATCAGAGATCCAAGTCTGTTATTTTTATCTCATGACTTGACTCTCAGGTAGTTCTGATTCTTCTGATGGAAGCCTTGATATGCAGTATGCCTGACACTATCTAGTCTTTGGTCTGATAGTTTTTTTTTCTCCCTAATATGTTGAAGTCAGGCCTGTCTTAATTGGTGCTATACCAGAAGTTTCCACACAGGTCCTTTGGGGCAGTAGGAATATATTTCTCTGTGATCTAAAACAAAAGGGTAGGAGAGGAGGGGAATGGGAATTAGTATGTAAATTTATTTTTCATGCAACAGTATGTTTTATAAATTGATGGGTACCTGAACACTGTTGCAGTAATCTTTATTTTAAATTAAAAAGTAAAGAGCTAACTCTTTATACCTGAAGCTGATTCTGTAGGCTAGTAGTATGTGTGTGTGTCTGTGTATGTGTGTGTTCATGTATGCACACATACATAAACATGTATGAGGGTACATTTGTCATAATGAAATTAGCGTGTTGCTTTTTCACAATGTGTACGTCTTAAATTTCCCACTTCTGTCCATCTGTTTTCCCAGGGTGGTAGTGCTGATTTCTGAGTTATCTGCAAGCTCTTTTCTGGTCTCTTAGAGTGTATTTGGGCCTTAAGCATAGATGGCTCATAGCTATTGGCCTTGGATAATAACAACATATATAAAATATATTGAACAGTTAATTATTTTGTGCCAGCAACTTAGTAGTGCTTTAAAACGGATATTTTTCTATTCTGCTGAGTTAAGGCATTGAGTTCATATTTTGAATTTGAAGGTATTAGGATTTGAAATATATAAACAGATCCATTAGGTCATCCTTTTTCATGGGTTCAGGTGGCCTAAGTGGACTTTGTATATTGAGGAGTATGATTTTTAGAAACCAAAAAAGCTTTAATTTTATTTTGTCATACAAGGTTTTTGCACTGAGACACCCCAAGCTTTTTAATTTTTTTTTTTTTTTTCTTTAAATAGTCTTGCTAAGTCACAAAGTTACTCAGGTGGTGGACTCAAACTTTCCATCTTTCAGCCTCAGCCTCTCAGAATGCTGGAACTATAGTTGTGCACTACTACACCTGACTGAAATTGCTTTGTATTTATCCTTAAATGCAGGCTAAAACTAAAAAATACTTGAGAATACTTTATTCCATGGTTAATGGTACTGGTAGTACTTGCTCTGTGGCAAATGAGGAAACCAAGACGTAGAGAACAGGTGAAAGGCTAATATGGTTATCTAGCACGTGAAGAGGGCTTATCCTGTGTCAGTTACTTTCTAAGCCTTTTCCATCTGTTAGCCTACTTAGTCCTCATAACAGTTTCCTGAAACACTGTTTTACTATTATTGCTATTTTATAGTAAGGAAACTGAGGCTTAGAGTTTGAATAACTGGCCATACTGCTGAACAGTCTTCCAGGTTTGTGGTTCATGTGGCCATCCAGAGTAGAATGGGGATTTGAGTCTGAATCATCTTCTTCAATATTCTCTTTTCATAGCCACATTATTTCCAGGTTTTAAAGGGTTTTCTAAGTTTTAAGTAATGGTTAGCAAAGAATGACAGATATAATTTGCTTAGATCAGTGGTCTCAGTTAGGGTTGTACCCTCAGCCATTGTGCAATATCAATAGCCATTTTTAGTTGTCACTACTAGGGAGAGGAAGTGATGGCATCTAGAGGCCAGGGATGCCCCTAAGCACCTTATCATTAAGAGGATGACATACCACAACAAAAAGTGTTTGCTTAAAGTGTTAGCAGTGCTGACACTAATAAGTCCTAGTGTAGAATGTTTTCAACTGTGCCCTTTCTCTCAGAGGAATCCATGTCTTTAAAGTTATGCAGGAAAGAAAAAGAATTAAGCTGAAGAGTAAAAGGGAAAATGGGATAGAGCTAATGCTATGGAGGTTTTAGCTGAGTTTTGATCTGTGAACTAGATTAGTTTTCATTTTAAGAAATGTACTTCAGAGAGGCTGGGGAGATGGCTCAGGGGAATAAGCACTTCCCTGGCAAGCACAAGGGCCCGAGTTCAATCCCTGGTTCCGCAAAAAAAAAAAAAAAAAAAAAAAAAAAAAAAAGAAATATACTTCAGTGGACTCCTAGGATCATTTAAATTCATTTCTAAGACCTTGCACATTCTGGAATGTAAGGGGAAAGTATTTTATATTGCTAGACTTGAGATAGAGTGCAAATGTGTCTCTTGCTGTCTTTGTGTATATTATTTGTGTGTGTATTGTATAAAAGTGACTTCATCAAAGATGACTTCTGCCAGAGTTCAGAACACAGCAGGTAATGTACTTACTGAAGACGTAAGAACATGACTAATTCTTGTTTCACAAGAAAGATGTAAACTGGTTTATTATAATGATGTAATATTTAGGTGCTTGATTTATCATCCCTAGCTCTAATGATGCAAAGCCTTAAGAAAAATCAGGTTATAAAAATGCAGAGGGCAACTTTGAAGTCTGGCCTTTTTCCTAAGCAGTTAAAAGTGTAGTTTATGTACTGGTTGTTTTCTGTTTATAAATATTTCCACAGATTATGGTTAAGAATGTGACCTGTATACCACATGGTGGGAAGTTCTTAGGTGCTTGATCTATGAGAGATCATAATCTGGGAAGATGCGATTTATTCAGATAATGGGGCAGGGAAATTATTATAGCAAGCTATAGGCTAGGGAAGTGCTGTATTGAGGAGCAGATCAAGGATAGAAGAGATATCAGAGAAGGTCATTGAACTGTGTCTGAGAGCCTAAAGGGTGGTCTAGGTTCAGTACTAGTTTTTGTGAAAATTAGGCTTTTTAAGGGCAGACTAGAGGAAAAGAGTTACATCATCATTATCACCACCATCTTTACAGCAACAGTGATGAACCAAGCTACTCTAGAGGTTTTAGGATGAACTAAATCCTCATAGTGATTTCATGGAGTTGGTGTTGTTACCATCACAGACAGGAAAGCTGAGATGTAGCAAGGCCAGTGTCCTGTCCATGGCCATAAAGATATTAAAGGCCCCAAGCAGCCACCCAAATTGTTTACCTTGGTGGTTCCCAGTTTGGTCAGGGAGTTGGATGAATGAGGCCATGCAGTGGCAAGACAAACACGACTCCTGCACAGATGCCTTTGTAGAGCTTTTTAAAAAGGGAGTAAGTTTGAGGGTTTAAAGAAACTGGCGCTGTTATATATGGTGTCATAGGCATGCTTGGAAATGTGGTGACCTGGAAAATTGGAGAACTATGATGAGAGTTGAACTGGCCAAAGTGATAATTTGGGCATTGAAGTATGACAGTGTAACCACAGACCAAACAAATGGTAATTATTACCACAAAGCTTTCTTCCAACAGGGTTGAGGTCAAGCCAATCTGGCTCTTTAGTTCAGTGGGAGAATGTGACAGCAGCTCAGTCATCCCCATTCACCCACACTAGACAACAGTGGGGGATGAGCGAGTTATGAGCCACCCAAAGCTTTCTATGGACCTGTGAACACAGGAGCCTATAAAATTGAGCATTTACCTCTTAGACTTTATGCCCTGGACCCCCATTGCACCCTCATGATAGTGACCTGAAAACTAGAACTTGATCATAAAAGTAACAAATAAATAGCTTCTCAAAACATTGTTTTTTTTTTTTTTTTTAAACATTGTTGATTTCTATTTGTTTTCTTTAGTGACTCTTCTTTGAAGTTGCAGTGTTACAAATGATGTATCTAATTGGACATACTGCTCAAAGAGGATTCAGTTTCTCTCTGTTCATTAATTCATCAAACATTTCTAAGAAGCCAGTCTTTGACCTGGGAGGTTCATTGTCTAGACTTGAGGGGCAAACAGATAAGGGAATAAAAAAATACAGTGATGGGTATGGAAAGCGGAAGATAGGAGACAAAGCAAAAAGTTTGGGAGTTTGTGGAAGGACCAGGGGCAAAAGGGAGGGGGATAGTACAGTGAGGCAGTCCTTAGTTCTGCATGTTTTCTCATTTGTTCTTCCTGTAGCTGGGGCTGATGCCCTGCCCTTCAAGTCCATGTTTTTTTCCTCAGTAATCTGAAATGAGTCTCCTGGGAAGCCCAGCAAGATAGCACCTACCACTTCCTCCTCGTCACTCATGCCCAGAGCCATACTCATGGGCCCAGTGCCTTCTTCTGGTACTGAGATTCTTCAGGTTTGCATTCCTACCTCTTTTATTTTTGTTATCTTTCTCTAGCTGATACTTCCCCTTCTTATATTGGTGGCCAGAAACATATGGGATATTGGAAATATTGCATTGGAAAATACATAGCAATTATATGTAGATAATGGCACATAGTTGAAAGAATATTTTATATTGCTGAGTATCACCTCAGGTTCATGGTATACCTTCTTTGTAATGTCATTTTGGACTACCTGATCTCTTAAAAATATAGTATGTAAGTATTATTCATGCCTTAGTCCATTAATTCATAGTATATGGCAAGGTTGTCACCTTTAGAGCTATAAAAAGGTTCTGTAAGAGAGACTATGTTCTTGTAACACCCTATAATAATAATCAGTGAGACACAGAATGAATCCCTACCTTTGAAAAGAGTTGAAGAAATAGAATCATAAATATTGAAGCAAAAATATCTTTTGTCAAAATACATGTTTTAAATTATAGAATTCCTGTGGAAAACAGATGACATTTCTAGTAGAGTTTCATATTTATACAGCCTAGTTTATTCTGGTTTGCTAGTACTTGGACTGTATATTATAGTTCTGAATCTCCAAGTCAGACAAAAGGAAATATATCCTGGTTATGTAATGATAAATGCTTAGTTATTACTCTGCAACTGAAGTACTGAACTTACATGATTATATGAATTTGTTTATTTTTTAAAGACTTGCCAGGAGAAAGGTGAAATGGTGAGAAAAATGAACTCTGAAAGAGAAACATAGACATCAGGAAGTAGGTGTGGTAATGGAGGAATGGCCAGTCCATGGTTAGAGTGTTGACTTATTTTTCAGGTTCCCTTAAGAATTAGATTTGCCATGCATACCAGGGCTTTATATGGCTTTATGTACTCGATCTGCCTGCCATCTTTATAAGACTGATATTATTTCTATTCTAAACCTAAAACATTAAAATGTTAATTATGTAGCTGAAGGATACACAGGATCAAATTGGAGACTAGATTTTTAGCCCAGGAAGCCTGGATTCAGCCTTTAAAGGTCTTGTCCAGAGAATTAGTGTAGGAGTAGGTACACACACATTCCAATACTATCCTGCCACTTTCCATGTGTGATCTTGGCCATTACAATCCTTTATGATACAGGGTTTTTCAGAGTTTTAAGTAAGATGATACATGGAAATGCTTTGTCACTGCCTTTGAGATGTTCCATTTTCTGTCCTGGGGAGGTGGCAGGGTAGCTTGAGCTGTTCCCAGATGTCAGCAAGGCTGGTGGCATCACAGAGAGCTCTACTTAGTTTTCTAATCTTAAGATGGAGAGAGATGGGAGGGAAAAGAGGGAAAGAGAAAGTAAAAAGGATCAAGAAGTTATATGTGTATATGTAGCAATTTTCCATGATGAATGTGTTTATTATATGTCACTCCATGCACTAATAAAACAGAGAGCCCACTTAACTGGATAAATTCTAAGGTTTCTTACTGCTTTAATCTCTAGTGATTCCAAATTGGAGATTTTATTTTCATACCCACTAGCTGCATCTTTCAAAGTATGGAAGTGCCCTTGCATTTGGTCTGCTTGCATATGTATATAGCTGTGCAAATATACTATCAAGGCTTGAACACAAAATGTATCTACAGGGTCATGTGTTACAGAGTGGGTGCCCAATACAACAATATTCAGGGTGAAGCTTGGGGAAGGTGATTGGATTATGAGTACACTAATTTTGGCAGAACCAGGGATTGAACTCAGGCCCTTGCACTTGCCAGGGAAGCGCTTATTCCACTGAGCCATCTCCCCAGAGCCATGAGTACACTAATTTTATCTTCAGATTAATCCATTGATTTTCCATAATTTACTGGCAGTATTGGAAAATATTTGAAACTTTGGAGGTGGTTCTAGTTGAAAGGGTGGCATAACCTTGGGTCTGTATCTTGTTGGTCCCTTCTTGTGTGGCTCTATTTTTCTTTCTCTGCTTCCTGGTTGCCCCGAAGTGAGTAGCTTTCTTTTGCTGTGCCCTCTCTTATGGTACTTCTTACTATTGGCCTAAAAGTAGTGGAGTCAGCTGAGCATGGGCAGAAACCTGAAAGACTGTGAGCAAAAGTAAAAAAAAAAAAAACTTTCTTTCTTTGAGTTGTTTATGCCAGGTATTTTATCACAGTGATAGAAAACTGACTTACATACAAGCCTTCTATTCAATGTGATGGAGTTTTGCCTAGTATCTTTGACTTATTTTTCTTAAAGGTAGAAGTTTATCTTTTTTTTTCATCTTTTTGAGACAGGATCTCACTGTGGAGTTCAGGCTGGTCTTGAGCTCACTTTGTAGTCCAGGCTGGTTTTGAACTCTCAGAGATCCTCTTGCCTCAGCCTCCCGAGTGCTGGGATGACAGTCATGCACCACCACACCCAGCTGTTTTCTCTCTCTGGATAGTTACTTCTTGAGTATTAAGAAAGAGGAGAACATTTTGAATGAAAATAGACTGTAGGTTAGTTATTTTTCATATCATTTCTCGATTCCATAAAGGTCACAAGTATAAGAGATTACACACAGACTCCATGGTGGGAATGGGATGTATGGATTAATGTATTGCTGGAGGACTCAAACTACAGTTTATGGAATAGTTTCTTTCCATTATTTCACTTTTCAGTTGTCCATATTTTCTATCAGTAGTTGTCTGGAGTTATTTATACAACCAAAGAGAAATATTTATTAGATTTGATGTGTGTAGTTTGCTTCATTAAATGGAAGACTATACCAGTGTCACTTAGTAATGCATAGTCTGCAGACCATCTTCATGAGAATCCCACAGAACATTAAAGAAGCTTGTGGCCCATCCCAGATCCAAGGAATCAGAAGTATACATAATACTATCATTATTTTGTATTTTTTAAAACATATTCATTTCATGTGCTCATCAAGCTTCAGTTTGATAAAAACAATGCACATTTATCACATCCTTTAACCTTGTTTAGATTATGGCCCACAAGCTCCAGGGCTGGTTTTCTCCCATCAGGGCATGTTGTTGCCAGTGAAGGCATGCTTAGCAGATTTCCAGGTGATCTGAATGGTGAATTGTGCTGGGAGTGGCTGGGAATGGTGCCAGAGAGATGGAAACTGAGGAGGAGAGACTGTATAGAGTGAGGCAAGGACGCACCGGGTTGACATGGTTCAGGGAGAAGTGGTCTGTGTTCAGGGCAGTTGAATTCAACATTCCTAAGAAGCAAAAGGGAAGTTAGATTCAGATGGGTGGGTAGAAGGCAGAGACAACAGGAAGCTCAGTGGGGGAAGGGTGGGTGTGTGGTAATAGGGCGAGACCTTTGGAACTATTTAATCTCAGCCCTTTATTAGCAGGTGTTTGTGATATGACTTGTCAGTATAGCTAGCAGGAATTTGATGATTGAATATTTAGACGTTAAATATAATGTATTACATGGTTGGATGCATATATTGTTTTCAAGTAAATAATAACATTGAGGATATCTAGTTGAACACAGAACTACTAAAGAAAAATTGAGTTAATTTCTGAAAATATACCTATCCCTACTCTAAATCTACTGTCTTAAAGGATTCTAGAAAACACAAGTACATAGAAAATTTCATTCTAGTTCAGTAGGCCTCAAACCACACATATGAAACACATGGGGAATTAAAACAGATGTCTGATTTGTACTCCCAGGTGGTGGGATTTTTTTTTTTTTTTTTTTGTATTTTAGTAAGGGTTAATAGGGTCTTACTATGTAGATTGGACTCCTAGTGATCCTCCTATGTTCAGCCTCCCAAAAGCTGGGATTACAGGTGTGAGCCACCACACCCAGTCTCAGTCACAGTCTCAGCTGGCCTCAGGGGTAGGCCTGGGCTAGCACAGCAGGATGGGGATCAAATCAGGCTGCTGATGCAGGCTGTTTGATCCACTGAGCTATTTGGCCAGCCCCCAGCCTGGGATTTTAAAGCTCTTCTGTCCTTCTTTTTACAGATGAGAAAACTCAGATTTAGAGCCAATGTAACTTTTCCCCGAGATCAGATGGTTTAATTGCAAAGACAGGATTAAATCAACAAAGGTCTCCTCACTCCCAGTTCAGGGTCCAGACACCACCCCAGGCCTTACAGAGGGGATTTAAACAGGGCACATGGACACAAGTGATGCAAGAGCTGTGAAGGCAAACTCCAGATGGTGAGGTGATCTGAAACCAGCCGCTCTCACTCTGGAGGGATGAGGGCAGCACCTGTTCTCTCTATAGCCCAGAAGCTGGCACATTTGTGAACTAAGTCAGGACCAAGAGGGGTGGTGGTGGTGCCTGGTGGGAGCTGAAACTCTAGTAGCTGGAGATGCCCCTAGAGTAGGGTAGGAGAAGTACAAACACCGAACCATGTGTCTCTCCTTTTCCTTCATACTCCCTGATCTTTTAATCAGTATTTCTTGCCTGCCAGACTAGAAGTGTAGTTTGCTTCTGAGCAAAGAGGCAGTGGACCTGAGACCTAGCCAGAGGGTGACTAGCACTCTGGTGTTCATATCAATTGGGGTCTGTGTTTGGAGCAGAACTGTTTGTACATGCTCTCATGAAGGAGGATCCTGTGGGACCTGCTCACAAAGTTCTGTATGGGAGAGAGTCTAACATGTCGGTGCTGCTATAGCAAAATACTACACTCTGGCTAATATATAAAGACCCAAATTTGTTTCTCATAGTTCTGGAGGCTGGACAGCCCTGCATCCAAGGTGTCAGCAGGTTTGACTGACTGGTGAGGGCTGCCTCCTTCAAAGTAGGAGTGGGTAGGGAAACACTATTTGCACATGGTGGAATGCAGAAGGGAAAGGCAATGGAAAGCTACAGGAAGCCTCTTCTGGAGACCTAAACTCCACTTCTGAGCAGTCCTTGTGATCTGATCTCACAAAAGCTCTACCTCTTAAGGCTACATGTTGGCCATTAAGTTTCAACACTTGTTTAGTATTTTAGTGGGTGACATTCACATTATAGCAGAAATAGAGATACTCCTTTTTTGAAGAATAGGTATACTCAAATAATTTCTCACAACCAGTTGGATAAGTGGTGTGATTGAAAAGCTTATAAATTACTTTAATATAGATGTATACATTTTTGCCAGTATCATCTTTCTTCAGATCCATATCTCTTTTCCAGTCAACATATTTATATTTTTACAGCTTTTATATTTAAAGCATATATGGTTTAAATGAACTATAAAACATACATAGTTTTAAATAACTTTTGAAAAGAATCATTGGTATATTTATTTGCATTAAATCTTAACCATTTGTTCTTGTGAGGATTAATTGCTTTATAGATAGATTGCTGAAAGCCAGATGATCCCATGTATGCATGAGTTGGCAGACCTTCTTTTACTATATCATTAAAAGCATTTTTAAAGAAAAATGGAATTACAGCATGCTGCAGTTTTATTTGTTCTGCCTGATGGGCCAAGTGCTTTGCACCAGCAGGGCTAAGGCTCGCGGTCCTGCTGTTCTAACAGTAGCTTCCCCAGAGAGCACAGCATGTTTTAGAGTTGGATAATGAGTCTGATGTCATGAAAGGGAGCTTTATTAAAATAAATACAGTACCATATTTCCTTTCTAATGCCATTCTGATTAATTCTATTCTAAATACAGACCTGAAACTTTAAATCAGTAGGAGTAACAAAGGACTTCAGCTGGCCATACCACAGGCTAGGGTGCTCTCAGCAGCATGCTCTGCTCTGACACATGCTTCAGTATTCCTTGTCATAGAAGGACTGGGCCTGAAGACCTGTGTCTACCTTAACCAACCCCCCTGAACTGGGAGACTAATTAACTACTAATACTTACTCTTGTTTTGATGATGTTGCTACTTAAACACTAAGGGATTAAATGTTGCCCTAAGGCTACTACTAGTGGGGAACTGCAGAAGCAGGGTTGGGAATTGTCTCCTAATGGCTAGGTTTATGTTTAATTCTCCAGCCACAGGTCTCAGTGATGTGTTCTGACTATTTTTCTTCAGAATTAATCTGCTGTTGATGATAGCATTTACAAACAAAAAGAACATGAGGTCTGAAGTTTATGACTTCCATAAATCTGCTTTTCACCATTCACAAAGAATTGCTTGCCAGGGATGCAGTGTATTTTCCCTTGGTTAATTGGGTTGTTTTTAGTGTTTTGGAGATGTTATATTTTACCACAGCATATCAATTATTAATAGCAAATATGATATATAATCTCACATTTTAACCGTTTTGTACCATTAGTTAATTTTAAAAATATATGTGTCTAAAGCTAATGAGTATGACACTTTTTTTTTCTTTTGTGGCATGTTCTAATTATTTTACTTCTGTTTTCTACTTGAGAAATTGTGGTTTAGAAAATGCAATAATTTATTCTTGAACTATACAGGGGTGTTGGATAATGACACAAAACCAGATCCTCCAGATTTGTCTATATGCACTATAGAAATGGAATGGAGGGGCTGGGGAGATAGCTCAGTAGAATAAGCACTTGCCTGGCAAGTGCAAGATCCTGAGTTCAATCTTCACTACCACAAAAACAAACAAAAGAAATGGAATGGATTTGTGTAATTGTTTTCTTTTTTAATTTTTTTTTTTTGAGACAGTGACTTGGTAGGTAGTTCAGGCTGGCCTTCAGGCAGTGATCCTTCTGCTTCAGTCTCCCAGTATTGGGATTACAGGCTTGTGCTAACATGTCTGGCTTGTGTAATTGTTTTATATGCTGGATGTACACCAGTAGGACTGTAGAGGATAAAGCAGTAAGAAAGAGACTATGAGAGATGTTCATAGGGTAAATCTTGCTTTTAGGGGACATATGACAGTTAAAAAGCTATTTTCTGATGGTTTATTCTGCTCAAGGTAGGAATTATTTAAAAATGAAGGAATCTTTGAAAAATTTAATTTTCTGTTTCCCATTTACCTTTATCACTTCTAGGATGCTTTTAAATTCATTGTGGTTAATGAATTGTCTATAGGTAAATGGATTGTTGATAGACACTTTCACTTTGGAGCTCTTGTATAATGGAAACGTGGAGGTATTTGGCTTGCTTTAAGGGGACATTTAAATACAACAAGTAGTTTTTTTATGTTTTGGATTGAAAGCAAAGAAAGCCACTTTACTGTTTCTGAATTCCTTTTGTAAAGCTTCAATTTACTAAAACTAGGTTCATTTAGCTCAAATATATTCAGTTGTTTTCTGTTTGCTCCCAGAGAGAAGAGCAGGCAGTGGGCCATCTCCATTAGTTCTTTTTTCTTTCTTTCTGCTTAATCTCCTTTTATAATATTCTACAGAAAAATGTACATTAGGATTGTCATGGTATGGAACAAACATACTGTAACCAGTCATTGTAACTGATTTAGCCACCCAAGCCAATTGCTTCTCTTATCCTGTAATAGCACAGTGCTTTTTAAAGTTATTGACAATGCTTACATTCTGCAGTTAGACAGATAACTTCTATGATTCTTTCAAGGTGTGAAGTAGATCGGTTCATCTTGGGGATGGTTTGTACCATCAGTTGGTATAGGAGTTTTACTTGGCTTCAAGCAGAATTTTTTTGCCCTACTATTGAAATGCATATACTTACATTAAACCTTTGGTTTTCAAAGAAACTGTTACTATACTGCTAATTTCGTTTCTTTATTTAACATACTGATTTCCTCATCTTTAAGTTATCCTAGAACATTTCAGTGAAAGTACCTTTTCTTTTAATATTTAAGACACATTACTTAAAATGGATTTTCATGTTTACTTGAAAAAATGAAATTTACAAAAGCTCTATCCAGCTTCTTGTACTCACTAATAAAGAACAGTCTCCTGGAAAATCATCTTGTTTAAATGATAATATACAGCTGAAACTATCTAAATCCATTTATAGTTATGCAGAAATCTTTCAGCTTTATTTTCTAGTATATAGAAAAACATACACTAAAATCTAAAAGCCCTGTTCCTTAGACATCTCTAAGATGCTATGGCATTCATTTTCTTCTTCTCAACTTTCTTAGGGTTCCACTGTTATAAAGTACTTAGCAGATATGATTAAAGTGTAAAACCAGATATGTGTTTATATAGAGGTCTTACTAGTGTACTTAAGGGAAACTTATGAAAATAGGACTATTGAATCTTAGAAGACTCTGCCAAGGGGTTTCATGTATTTGGAATGACAGCACATGTTGATGAATATAAGAATAAAGAGGCTTGTGATTAAGTAGCAAAGTGTATGTTATAACAATAAGCGTTAGAAGCAGAGTGGTTGGTCTTATGAAGGGAAGGAACAAAGCTAATCGTTGATACATATGGTAGATGACATGAGGAAGATACATGCAGGTGGGGATGTTGGAGCACGTGATTTGTAGGAGATTGATCTGATTGAAATCTATCCATGTGGAAGGGTAGAGGTAATAAGATAGGATAAATCCAATAGGACCAAGTAACTAAGAGTCCTCAGATGTCACTGTACTGACCTTGAGTTTGAGTTAAAGTTACTGGGGAGCCAGTATAGGTTTTCTAGCTTTGGTGTTATCAAATGATATTTATCAGTACCATTCCTTTTGAATGTTTAGAATGCTCTGCAAAAGAAAGAGAACCTATAAGAAGAAATATAGCTATTGCATGAGGTTTTGGGCCTTAAAGTCACATCTGACCCAAAGAGGTTTGGGTGGGTTATGGAAAAAGCAAGAATCACAGTAAGAACCAAAAGGATTATTGGAGGTTGTCAATGCAAGGAATGCAGCAAACAATGTGTTGGTGTCACTGGCACATTAGAGAAATTATTTGGTTTCATATTTAGCAGTGAAATATGGAAATTTGCTTACCCTGTGTTCTTGAGCAAATCAACTGTATCTATATTGGATTTTTCACTAAGGCTCATATATTGGGTCTGTCTGTATTTAAGATTATGGTAAGTAAATTAAATAGTAGGAATATAGCAGTCAAAAGCAACAAAAAGAATAAACTTCAAATTTTTTATAAATGCAAGATGTTGATACTTTTACAGAAATTGTTGGTAGCTAATAGAGAACTATATCTGATGTTGATTTGTATGCAAAGACCAGGTGAAGCCCTCCGAATCATCCTTATTCCAGTTCACCTTGAAAACAAATCTCATCATTTCCTATTCAAAGCTATCCTTTTTTCTTTTTTTCTGTAGCATGAAACTCTATTCCCTAAGCATAGCTTTAAAATTCTTTGTATGCTAGCCCCAAGTACAGTTAAGAATCATATAAAAAGATCATATTATGAGTATTGTTAAATGACTAATACATGCCAATCATTGCACTGTGTTATCCTGATACGGGGCTCAGAGGGACAGTCTCTACTCTTAAGGAGCTTACTGTCTAGTGAGAGGTTCAGGTTAACAGGTGTATGATAACATAGATTGATAGGGTGCTGTGAAAAGAGAAGCATCTAATACAGATAATTTCCCTGGAGATAAAGAGGTGGCAGAATGTAAGGGAGAATTCCTAGAGGAGGTGCCCTTTGCTCGGAGTTTTGCAGTAACAGATAGCAGGAAAAGAAGTAGAGGGTAAGGGCTCTAAAGGGTGCTTAAGAGAGTATGTTTTCTTCTTTTTGGATCCTGTCATACAATTATTATTTAATGTAGAACTTCAACCATGTTTAACTATCTTTGGCCATTCCCAAATGTGGAAAAGAGTTGATCTTGGACCATGGGGAAAACTAAAGCCAAGACTTCTCCAAATAAGGGTACCTACGACATCCAGGTAGCTTATTGTTCAGTCTGAGCTATTTGGGGAGTAAAAGGAAAGGTGTTAAAATAATTATGCCTGGACCACAGGTATAAGATGGGATGTCTTGTAGCAGTTGACTCCTTTGGTTTGGTGTAGGCAGAAATAGCTGCCTCCTTGTGGTTGCATCCTGAAAAGGCTGTTTTTCTATGTTGGCCTGTGAGCCACCTCTTTATGTACTTGATATAGAACTATTCTTGGGGATGGACCTCAGACCTGACTGCAAAACAGCCTCCTTTGCAAGGAGGATCACAAGGCTGTGGACTGTGTGTTAAGTCCTACTACCCACCCAAAAGGATGGACAGCAGCACTTGGGATGGTTGTGGCATGGGAGCCCCAGTAGGCAACAAACCCAACATTATCTCTGATTCAGCATTTAAGACTGGGCCTGGTAGGCTGATGGGAGTGTGAATGGGAACTTGCATTTAGAGATTTACTGCTCTGATATTTGGTCTGCCCCTGATTAATTGCTGTGCTTCATTTCCTTATTTCACTTCCCACAAGTGAAATGGGAAGGATAATGGGCCTCTGTTTGGAAAGGAACTCACCTGGGTGAGATCTGACCACTCTAATGAGTATGCTGTAGGCTGGATGCTTAGACAACACATGCATTTTTTTCTCACTGTTCTGGAGTCTGAGGAGCCCAAGATCAAGGTCCCTGTAGATCTAGTGAAGCCTATTTCTTGGTTTCCAAATGGCCATGTCCTCCGTGTCCTTGCAGGGTAGAAAGTGGAGAGAAGGGAAGCAAACTTACTTGTCTCTTTTAATAAGGACACTGAGCCCATCCCAAAGCCAAGTCTTCAAGACCTGATTACCTCCTAGTAACCAAAACGTTTGGGTTTGGGTTGTTATGTGAATACTGAGGGCACACAGACATGTGGTTCTTAATGTAGTGATTGTGAAGTATATGAGAGAGGAAATGCTGGGAAGAATGCTGTAAAACTGGACTCTTTGTTTTGTTTTGTTTTTTGTCTTTTTGAGACAGGGCCTCACTATGCAGTTCAGGCTGGCCTCAAACTCACTTTGTAGCTCTGGCTGGTCTTGAACTCAGAACAATCCTCCTGCCTCAGCCTCCCGAGTGCTGGGATTACAGGCATGCGCCACCATGCCTGGCTCTGGACACTTACTTTCATGGATGCTTTTATATTGTTGTTGGTGTGGATGTTGATGCGCTGGTTGTTACTGATCCCCATTTAGAACCCATGCTCAGCTCTGACCTGCACATATGGCTGGTGAGATTCAGATTGTCATGGAGACAGGGAAAGAGAAAATTGGGGCTGTGAACTTGTGTGAAGTACCACTTCTTCTTGTGGATCTTGTGGCATCAAAAGAGAAGGAGACAATGTTGCTCATAGCCCAAACAGTAGGCACTATCTCCAGGAAAACATAGTTGTAATTACCAGAACTTCCTTTTTTTTTGAGAGATGGTCCTACTTAAGTAGTTCCTTTTAAAAGGACTGGGATTCACTCTTTTAAGTGGGCTGTTTCAGCTTATGGTCACTTGTTTATGTGTTGCAGTTGTTCAAAGTGTCTGACCTTCATTTCTTAGAAAGTATGGAATTGTCATTCTTTCCCCTAAAAAAACTGAGATTTCAGTGAATCTAAAAATTGAAGGGTATTTCCAAGTTTTGCATATATGATATGGAATAGGGTTTTACTTTAAAAACAGTGAGATTTTTTTTACATGGTAGTTTTCACCAGCATTTTCTAATAAATTTAATATCTCCAGTTGAGGTTCAGTAACTTAAAAGGGAGAAATTGCTATCTCAATAATAAGCACAGGTTGATTGCCTACTTTGTCTTTTGTATTAAAATGAATGTTGCAATTACTGTATGTTAAGATCCAGGAAGCTACATTCTTTTTTATCTGGAACTAAAAAAAGTATTACTTCTAAGCAGGCACACACAATTTGTCTTGGCAAATAAAATAATTCTAAGTGTGCACATATATGTTTATTATGAAGCCATCATTCAGAATGCACCAAATGGAAGGAGGGAAGATGATCGTCTGTTATTGTGGGGCTGACAGAATGTTTATTAATGGCCCTGGATTTGAAATGAGCATCTTACTAAATGGAAGTCTTTGGCCAACCTCTGACCCCTTTGTCTTAAAGGTTTGAGAACAGATAATACGAAAGAATACCAGCTTTTTTCCAGATGGCTGCATGCCTGATGTTCCTTTATGTTTGGCTGTCATTCAAATATGAATGCCCAGTGATTATAAGTGTCTCTTTCTCTTCTCTAGACTGAAATGAAACCTTTTATGTATTGTGTGGTAAAACAGATTAACTGTTTGGCTCATCAGTAGGGAAATTAGAACAATAGCTGCCAGCTCAATGGTGTAGTAAAAGAATGTCCTCTGGGGCCTAGGGGCCAAGGTTCATTAGTAAATGTTATATCCAAGTGTCAGGCTTGGAAGGACACATGAGTTATGAAAATATTTTGCCTGAATATTAATTTTATAACTTCATCTGGATGAGGGTATTAATGTCTTTCAGAAGTACTCAGGATTTGGACAAAAATTTCTCAACCTTACATATACATTTTAGCTGACAATTGTGTTTATAACAGAATGTATATTATATATAGTAGAGAATTACTATACAGTGTTATTCTACTTTTCATTGTGCTGCACTTTTCTTTTAAATCTGTTTATTTCATAATGGACTCATAATTGATAATTTGAATGATATTCTAAAAATACTAATAAATTGTGTAATTTGGAAAGCAAGTGAAAGTGAGCAATTACCAATTGGTATTACTGACATACAGACTGGCCTGGAGGGCAAGGAGCAAGCTGTTGACCCCACAGTGACCTAGGTAGTACAAGCAATGTAGGAGGTGGCTGATGAGAACCAACCACATGCATTTTAGGGACCCAAGTTTTCTTTCTTTCTTTCTTTCTTTCTTTCTTTCTTTCTTTCTTTCTTTCTTTCTTTCTTTCTTTCTTTCTTTCTTTCTTTCTTTCTTTCTAATTAATTTTATTGAGAAACAAGTAGCAATGAGACAGTTTCAAAACACATTAGTAGGAAGACATGATATCCTATCCAAACACTGTTAGTATAAATCTTTCTTCTCATTGAATTAAGAGAAAGTAGCTAAATATCTATCCTATTTTATGTATACAGATGCAAAAATTCCTTCATTTATATCACCTTTTTTGTTTAGTTTTTTTCAGAGATGGGTATTCCATTGCCATTTAAATATTATGGGTGTGTGAATTCAGCAAAATAATCCACTACAGTCCAGTATTCTATGTTACCATGAAAAAAATGCATGAAGATGTAGATATACTTCCTCTAATTTGAACATTATACAGTATACACATGTGTTGAAACATCATATGCTATAATTTTTATGTATCAGTTAAATTTTTAAAAAATGATTATCTTTGGAAAAAATACATTTTGTTGTTGTTCATGCAAAAGCACACAGAAAAGCCTAATGAGCTTGAATAAAACATATTCTTCTAGCTGGGCTTGGTGGCGCATGCCTGTAATCTCAGCACTGGGAGGCTGAGGCAGGAGGATTGTTGTGAGTTCGAGACCAGCCTGAGCTACAAAGTGAGCTTAAGGCCAGCCTGAACTGCATAGTGAGACCCTGTCTCAAAAAAGACAAAAACAAACAAATAAACAAACAAACAAAAAAAACCATATTCTTCCTTTTAAAGTTTTATTTCATATTTTTGTTAAATTTTTGTATATAACTCTTTCATGATTTTATGACCACTTTATTTTTTTATAATAGCCTTATAGAGATATAATTTACAACCATATAA
The DNA here is from genome assembly GCA_004027165.1 of Ctenomys sociabilis. Taxonomy (NCBI): domain Eukaryota; kingdom Metazoa; phylum Chordata; class Mammalia; order Rodentia; family Ctenomyidae; genus Ctenomys; species Ctenomys sociabilis. Next base: position 96,998 of record PVKA01003394.1, read on the forward strand.
TTCCATTTTAAAATACAGAATTCAGCGACTCACAGTATATTCACAATTGTGTGTCCATAAAGAATCACTGCTCCTGTCATCTGTTAAGACTCTGATTTCCCCAGTCTCAGGAAACTACTAGTTTATTTTGTATACCTATAGATTTGCCTGCTTTAGATATTTCATATAATCATACAATCAACATATGGTCCTTTGTGATTGGCTTTTTTCAGTTGGCTTAATATTTTCAAACTTCATTCATGTCACAATGTACTTCTTCACTTTTCTTTCAGTACTTCTTCACTTTTATAGCTCAATAATATTCCTTTATATGGGCATAGCATATTTTTTTATTCATCTATTAAGGAACAAAATTTATGATTTAGGTAATTGGATTTTAGAAGATTCTATCACATGAGGTGTCTTCTAGATTTTTTTATTAGTACACTTTTGTAGTGTATAATGATTGTATTTATCATACTGAGTTGGTACATGCATATAATATGTTTTAATGTTTTCTATCCTTACTCTTTTTCCGCTCAAAGCTCCTTCCATACTTCGAAGTTTTTGTAAGTTTATGTGAGAACTACTAATAAAAGTGAACTATAGGACCATGGGCTGCTGTGGAAGCCTTGTCCCAAGTCAGATAACACATCATGAACTATTGGAATTCATATGCTGTCACTATAGGTTTTGCTTTCAGTGTGGGGAATGCTTATGGTTAGTAGTAGAGTGTATTTGGGAGGGTGTAAAGGGTGTGGAGCGATAGTAGATGGGATATAGTGCCTTACATATTCTCTGCAATGCTATACTGTGCCTTACATGTAGTTGACACTCAATAAACACTTTTTGTCTGAGCTCATTACATAAAATTATGCGTCAATTTCTTATTTTCAGAAGGGCATATTTTTTTTAATAGTTTGCGGACTTCCAATTTTCCAAAGATAATATCTTTCAACTGAGTAAGACTTATCTTGATAACAGTCATGGCCCAAGAATATTCAATGGTTTATAAAAATTTTTATTTCGAATATAATTTTTTCTAGGCAGATATTTGACAGAGTGGGATGTTTTCTTACTGACCTGAAAATTTAGGAGTCAGAAAGCACTTAGGCAAGATTTTATTTCTAATCCTAGCAGGGCCCAACTTGACCTTAGATTTTATAGATGTAGAACTTTTGCTTTTTCTGATATACTGTGCTGCTTACCCTCCTCTGTGTTTGCTTTACCTCCTTTCTCTCCTCTCTTCAGCAGTGAGTAAAGAAACCGTTTTATGGAAACCTTTTGCTTAAACAGTTCCACAATGGTGTGTTGACTGTTCTCTCAGATCTTAAACTTGCAGTTGATCAGTATCATTAAGGATTGTGCCACTCCAAAGTGCTACATAGTGATCTCATCAACACTTGTTCACTGAAGCAAAATCCAGAGCTGGATAAATGAAAATGAATCTGAAATGAGGGAATTTCATTCAAGCAGAAAATGGGTAAATAGAGTTCACAAGATTGTCTTCTTTGATATTTGGGGATTGGTACTAGTGCTAAAGATTCAGGACTGGATTCAGATATGCATACCTTTCTCAGTAAATCATTCTGTCTTTCTTATAGTCATTACAAAGCCATCTTGTATATTTTCAGCCCATAAAACATCTATGTATCATAGCATCTATTTTGTATAATCAGAAAAAAGAGTGAAGAATCCTTCCATACAGAATCTATCAGCATGTATTCTCTGGGCAATAACAAATAATTAACCTGATATCATCCTGAGTGGGTTGTAAAAGAAATCTAAGGAAGGAAAGTAGTAATCTTGTATTTAGATTTGCTGTGTGCAGGAATGCCAGATGGCTTTACACGAGTGCAGTCCTTGCAAACACTATCTCTTGAGGCCTTACTTACAATTGAAGTAAGGTGTAAGTTATTTTTCTCTAGATCAAGCATGCAGGAAATGGTGGAACCAGAGGAACTCCAGTATCTGTAGTTCTGATCCCATTGCACTTGACTGTGATTCCTGTCTGTCTGTCTTTATTTCCATCAAGTCTTAGAAATATGCCTTCAAAATAGAAATAAAATATTGTTCAGGTGGTTGCTTTTTTTTTTTTTTTTTTTTCTTGAGCTATAAAAATGAAAAGAAAAAATAAAACTGGCTGGGGAGATGGCTCAGTTGAATAAGTGCTTTCCTGGCAAGCACAAGGGCCTGAGTTCAATCCCTGGTTCCATCAAAAAAAAAAAAAAAGAAAAGAATTATAAAAAACAAAAAGTACTTTGAGTCCTATAATAAAAATAACACATAATTAAGGAAGTATGAAGGCCATAGTATGGTAATGTGTGAAGTAGATGGACCAGATATTTTTTCTTTCTTCCCTTCCTTTCTTCCTTCCTTCTTTCCTTCTTTCTTTTGCTGTTCATAAATTTTAAGTGCCAAACCTGGTTGTTGCCACCAGTGACCTGGCTAGAGAAGTGTATATCTTGGCTTATTATAAGAATTTCCTCTAGGTTTTGTTTTTGTTTTTGTTTTGTATTTAGTATAGGGTCTACAGGATCTCACTCCACAGATTGTACTCATAGTGATCCTCCTGTTTTCAGTCTCCTAAGTGCTGGGATTTTAGGAATGTGCACCATGCCCAGTCTTTAGTTATTTGCAAGTTTGTCTTTTACTTATTTATTTATTTATTTATTGTGGAATTAGGGATTGAACTCAAGCCCTTGTGCTTGCCAAGCAAACACTTATTCTACTGAGCTACCTCCCCAGCCCAGAAGGATTTTTTTTTTTTTTTTTTTTTTTGACTGGCTCAGGCTGCTTTAAGGGCAGGTCTGGTAAGAGGTGAGGAGCTGGGGATCCAACTGTGGTATCCTGAGCCTGACTGCATTTGCATAAGCTATGCAAATATGCTGAGCTAACCATCAGGCCCCATCTTTTACTTTATATGATATTCAGATGCTAATTAGTTCAGAAAAATTCAGTTTGATTGTTGATGTGTCTGAGTTAGACCAGGGAAGATTTTTTTCTGAAAAAAAAAAAAAAATTCACTCAAAATGCTTACCTAATATCAAAAAGTCTCAACTCTTTCCTGAGTCTCCTAAGGGCAGCAAAGTCTGGTTTGTTCCCCTCTTACATCTCCTGCCCCTCTCTCATTGCCAGGGGCAGTGGAAGAATTCTCTGTCTAGTTGACAGTAGAGCTCCCGAGGAGGCCAACCAAATACTGCCAAGAGGAGAGAATAGGGTACAAAGAGTTGAACACTTTGACAAGGATAGGCACTGCAGAGAGAAGTATTCAAGATACTGCTTATGAATCCACCCTGGTCTTCACTGTGCACCGCTTTCCTTTAGCTCTGGTGACTTTACTCCTTGTGTTTGTAGAATGTTGGTCTAGAGTGAGGAGAGCTGTAGAGGGAGAAGTTGGCGGGGAAGCAAAATTTCAGAGGAGTATTATACATATTGGCTGCTTCCTAAGAAGCAGGAATTTTCTATCTTTTAGCCAATTAAAAAAGAGTCTTTGTGTGAGGACATTTTCACCATTTCCTTCTGAGAAAACAAAAGCTGAATGAGTTATATGTGCATAAAGCTACAAGAATAAAATGGTGTATTTCAAACATTTCATTTGTTCTTGTTTTGTCTTAACATTTGGTAGCTAGTAGAACTCTGGTCTAAGTGGAGACTTAGAATTTTATTTTTAAAGGAAATGAGAGAATGCTGTGCCCTTGGGCTCAGTTTGAGTTCTTCAGTGAAACAAAGAAGTGGGCTGTTATTCATTCAGCAAACTTCTTTTCTATTCTTGTTTTTTTCCTTTTTGAGCAACTGATTAGTTGCAGGTGCTGTGTGAGACATGCGAGCAAGGCCTGTGCCATGCTGTCTTGCAGCATCCCTGTCAATGACTGCGTGTGAGGACAATGGCATGGAGACAATGCAGCAGTGTGATGAGCCTCGGGATGGTTTTATAGGCATCTAATAAGCAATTACATTTAGAATTATGAAATCATGAGGTAAACAAATATAATATCCCATGTTATTATTCTCTAATAACTATGATTGCCTCCTTTTTTCTTTCAAAAACTTTTTATTGTGAAAAACTTCAAACTTCTAGAAGCATAGTCAGAATACATCATGAGCTTCCTCCCAGGCCCTTAATCATTAGCCACAGTCAGGCTGCCATAATCTTTTTCCTGAATCCTTTTTCTATTTTAGTATATTTGTTTTTATTTTTCCTGTTTTTATGGGTCTTGAAGCAGGACTTTCTTCTGTGATAATGGACCCATACTGAACATTATTTTCTAAATAACTTCTTATATCATTTCTATTTGACCAGTCAGGGAAAATAGTTCACAAGCACATGGCTATACAATGAACTGTTTGGCAAAAATAAATAATAAAATGTTCATTCAGTTTCAGAGTTCAAGGATAAATCATATCTTCTGGAAAAGCATATGGAGTTGTGAAAAATAAAACTAGACCAAATTTTTATTAGGCGCAAATATAGAACACTCTCCAAATAATCTTTAAAGTAAGTTAGGCTTACCAGAAGAATAATTACAGGAAACATTTGTATTTGTGATCTGTATATGTGTGTAAAGGCAGCTGTTTCAGGCTTTTAAAGAATCAAGCTGGCTACAGAATTGAGTACGGGAAATTAACTTGACTAACATTGGCTCAATCTTCCTAGTGTTCATGATTGGTGATGAGGCCATTGTATGCTATCGTACTGTGTAGATCATCCACAATTCATTTTTGAGAATGGAATAATTTTTCTCATTTAGAAGGAATGGAGGGAAGTTTCTTTTCATTGTTTTTCTCTTTTTCTGGAGGAGATCTGAACCATTCATGCCCATAAGATAAGTAAAGGGTTCCTATAAATAAATTCTTACTAATACATATCACCCCTTAAAAGTGTTTAGGTGCAAGTGATTTGCATTTATTGTTGAAAGTAAACAGTGTTTTAAAAATTTATTTCTGTAGTGAGGTGATGGGAGCTATGGGAAAACAGTAGAAATAGTGAAATAATGTGAACAGCTTGAGAATTTTGAGGGAAGGCAGTTGTTTAAAAAGGATTATATGGCTCACATGTGAATGTGCTCTGCAAACTCATTTTAAGTCTTAGACAACTCTCTTAGTTAGAAAGGTTGGGAGCAGGCAATTTTGACTGTTTTACTCCTAAGCAGTTTTAGATGTGCCAGTCGGTCAGGGATGAGTTAGGACTAGAACTCACAACTTACCTGTTGCTGGGCACATGCTGCTGTGGAGAGTAAGGAGGGTGCATTGTAAGCACTTTGCAATTGTTTTAATGAGTATACATATGAAGGAAAAGATTCCAGATCCACTTTTGCAGCACCTTTTAGGCTCTTGTCTAAGGATACTTTTGGAAAGGTGTTTCATGGAAAGATAAATTTAGGAGGTGGTAATCAGTCAAAACATTATTTAAATTTTCAACATGTCCTTTAGCAGAGAAACCACTTTTATCTTTATTTGCTCTAGTGTTTAATACTAAATGATTGTTGTACCTTTATGTGATAGTGCATTACATTATGCTTAAGAGCTTTTTGGAAACCTCGCTGTACTTAAAAGCTTTCTGAACTGTTTGGTTAAGACAACCACATTAAAAGTTAAGCTCAAATTTTCACCTTTTGCTTTTTTATATCCGTTCCTTTGAACATAAGATGGGAACATCTTGAAGCATAGTTGTTCTTTCTATCTTGATGATTTGGACTTTACATTTTCTATTATATCCTGAGAAGCTTTTTTACTTGTATACTAAAAAATAAAAACAAAAATTTTCTTTTTATAATGTGTGTTCCAGTTGGAAAACTAGAAAAATATTTGGCAAAATATATAATGCTATCACGAACAATTGTCTCAGAGATAACTAGAGTTAGCATCTTGTTTCAAATCCCAGCTTTTTCTCATTGACTGTGTCTCTTTGGACAATATACTTAGTCTGCAGATTTGGTGTCATTGTCTCTAATAGAGGGAAAATGGTACTGCCTTATAATAGGGCTATTATGAGGTAGTCTACCTAAAAATGTACACAGACTTCAAGAAAAATAAAACCTATTTAAATATTTTAATACTAAGTTTTCTGAGATATTATGAGATTGATATAAGTTACCTTTGGCCTCAACAATTAAAAAAGGTGCTCTAAATGGTGGCCATTAGCTTCCAGATTTTATTAGTACAGCAAACTGTTGCTCAAGTAACTTTGATCATTGAAATTATTGCAGATTCATTTTTAATTTCTTCTTTAATGGTTGGCAGTCAGTGTAGTGGGTTTTTCTGTGATACACTTCCTTCAGGATACCTCCCTTTAGGGTCCCTCATATGAGGGTGATACCCTGTTATAAAAAACAAACAAACAAACATACTATTTTTCTGAAGTGTGTATTCTTTGTATGGGGTGGGGTGCAGACCCTGTATTTGTAAAACATGTAAAACAATACCTGGAATATAAAATGATATTAGAGCTAAATTAAATATAGTCATATGTTGTATAATACATTTTTTGTCAATAATGGACTACGTATATGATGCTGGTGTTATAATAATGATGCTGAGAAACTCTCATCTCCTGACATCATTTCTATACCTTTTCTATATTTACACATACAAGTATTATAGTTGCCTATAGCATTCAGTATAGTAACAGGTAGCATAGTAGTAATATTCAGTACAATAGCCATTTAGGTTTGTGTGAATATGTGCTGTGAAGTTCTCATAACAAAGGAATCATGTATGGATTACCTTAACAGAATGAATCTCTCTTGTTGAGCAATGCATGACTCTGTATCTACATGTGTACTTGTATGTATACAATATTATACTACATGCATTTTGTGCAGTGTTTCATTATTGAATATTTACATTGCTACACATTTTGCCCAGTGGTAAACAGCTTTGTAATGAATACCCATCACTTAGTTTTTTGAGAAGCCATTATAGTTTCCTTGGGTCAGTTTCTTGAATTGGATTTGTCATACCATTAGATGTACTGTAGCATCCTGTATCTCAATGTTGTCCCAAATTTTCTGATCAAGGATATTATGGGGCCACAGAAGAAAGTGATTGATGATGTAGAGTGTGCCTAAGGAGAGTCACGTGGAGAGAAAACATCCTCTGAGGCTTTCACAGAGAACAAATTGGTCAAGCAATGGCCGTGACTCATCCACGTGGCTGACACTGACAGAGGATCTACAAACTGTGGTACAGGGTTTCAGGGTAAATCCTAAGGGGATTTGACTGAACTTGTCAGATACAGAAGTTACATTTCTTATTATATAGGTCTTGCTTTATCTGGGTCTTAAGCATTCAGCACGAAAGTATGAAAATGTGGTATAAAAAGTAAAGCCATATGAGCTGTAAAAGGCTCAAGTCGACAACTTCTGACATTGCCAGTCCTATGGATAACCCCTGACCATCATGGACTACTGGACTATATTGGATTATTTTGCTGAATTCACACACCTACAATAATCAAGTGGCAATGGATACCCATCCATTTGGATAGATATCTCTCCATTTGGCAGAGAATATCCATCTTTGCCAAAACTAAACGAGAAAGGGGATACAAATGAAGGACCATTTTGTATCTGTGTATACAAAGATATATACACAGCTACTTTCTCTTAATTCAATGAGAAGAAAGATTTGTACTAATAGTGTTTGTGGTCAGTCTTCATCTTGTACTATGAATAACTATGAAGACCACAATATGCAATGTATTAATTATTAAAATGTCCTTCTAATCTGTTTTGAAACTGTCTCATTGCTGTTTCTCAATAAAATTAATAAAAATACATGAATTTCTTATTTTCCTTTTTTTATTTTATTGAAGTACAAATATCAATCAGACAGTTTCCAGACACCTTAACAAGACAGATTCGATAAATTTATACATTGCAAACTGTTTTCATAATGTTTTGGTATCGTACAAGGTGCATACATAATATTATATTTACAGACATTATTATAGCAGATGTCTCTTATCAGTAAATTAAGAGTGTAGCTGTTTACTTATCTTATTTTTTATATCTGAATTATATCAAAAATTCAATAATTATTTTCCTAGTGGATGACCATGGTACTAGAAGCTGACATAATATCCTGTCCAACCACCATGAGTGCAAATCTTGCCTCTCATAGGATTATGTAGAAGCACAGTTTTATCTATCCCAACTGTACTGTCTGTACACATACATCATGATTTTTTTTCTATACCCAGTCCTTTGTCTACACCTGTCAAAGGTGGGCACTCCATTGACATTCAACTAACTTAGGTGCTTGAACTTGACAACACAATCCAACACAGTCCAGCATTACACAACAATAGTGAGTTATTCAAAGAAGTTGTTGACTATAGCCATTTACAGCTCAGCTTAATATTATGGCCCCGCGATGTATACTTCATTTTTATACTTTTCTGCTGGATGGTTAAGACCTAGATAGAGCAAGACTGATATATCAAAACATGCACTTTATGTTTCTTATGTGGTCAGTGAAGTCCCCTCAGGCTTTATCTTGTAGTCCTGTACATTATTCTGTAGATCCTTTGTCTGTGTCATCCATGTGGATGAGTCACGGCCAATGCTTGACCAGTTTGCTCTGTATGAGAGCCTGAGGGAAAGGTTTCTCTCCATGTGACTCTCCCCAGGCACACTATAGAACTTCAGTCTCTTTCCTCTGTGGATCCATAATCTCCTTGTTCAGAAAATTTGGAGCTCAACTGAGTTTCATGATGTTGCAGTACAGGTTCTCCTATGTCCTGAGTCTTCGCTGACCTTGAAAGGCTAGGTCCAAAATGTTGGCTGGCCTTGTGGCTCTTCTATTTCTCCAACTCTGACTTGTGATCTTAGGTTGTTAACCATCCAGAAGAAAAGCTGACTAGTATCCTGCAGCATATGCCATTCACTTTGCCTTATCTGACTCAATTGATTTTACTTGTTGTACATTTTCTTTTGTATTTCTGCTTTTCGCTTGTTATATTGGGAGACTATATGATATTTACACATGTGTGTCTGGTTTATTTCACTTATGAGTATATGTTCAAGTGGCATCCACTTCAGTATAAATGCTTCAAGTTTATCATTCTTTATAGCTGAGTAATACTCCATTATATAGAAATACCACATCTTTTTCAACCATTCCTCATGTGATGGACATCTTGGTTGTTTTCAAGATTTTGCTATCACACATTGCACTGCTATAAACATAGGTACACATATATCACTATGATACAATGTTTTCAGATCCTTTGGGAAAATTCCCAGTAGGGGGATAGCTGGCTTGAATGGGATTTCTAGCCCTACTGCTTTGAGGAGTCTCCACACTTACCTCCACAATGGTTGTACCGGTCTACATTCCCACCAGCAGTGGAGAAGAGTTCACTTTTCTCCACAACCTCTCCAACATTTGTTGTTGGTTGATTTCCTTATGATAGCCATTCTTTCTGGAGTGAGATGGTATCTCAGTGTTGTTTTTATTTGCATTTCACGAATGGCTAGCGATGTGGAGCATTTTTTTCATATATTTATTTGCTTCTTTAATTTCGTCCTCTGAGAAGTGTGTATTCATCTCAGATGCCCATTTCTGAATTGGGTCTTTAAATTTGAGGGCCCTGTTATATCTTAGTTCTTTATATATTCTAGACAGTAGTCCTCTGTCTGATTGCTTATTAGGATTTTTTCAAAATTTGTGGGTTGTCTTTTCACTCTGTTAACAATTTCTTTTGACATGCAGAAACTCCTTAAGAAGAGTTGATCCCAGTTGTTGATTCTTTCAAGTGCTTCCCATGTGAATATGTGTTTGTTCATGAACTCTTTATCTACCCCTATGTCTTCAAGAGTTCCTCCTACTTTCTCTTCCAGGAGATTGAGTGTTTCTGTTTTAATGTTTAGATCTTTAATCCATTTTGACTTTAACTTAGTGCATGGTGAGAGAGCTGGGTCAAGTTTTAGTTTTTGACATGTAGAAAGCCATGTTTTCCAGCACCATTTGTTAAAGAGGCTATCTTTCTTCCAGTGAGCTTGTGTAACCCCTTTGTCGAAGATAAGATGGCTGAGTGTTTTCGTAGATGCCTCTGCATCTTCTAATCTATTCCACTGATCCTCAGGTCTATTTTGTTGCCAATACCATGTTGATTTTATCACAGTGGCTTTGTAGTATAATTTCAAGTCAGGAATTGTGATGCCTCCCTGCCTTGTCTTGATTGGCCAAGATTGCCTTTGCTATTCTAGGTCATTTGTGGTTCCAAATAAATTTTAGGGATGATTTCTCTATGTCTGGGAGGTATGTTGGTGGCAGTTTGATACGGATTGCATTTAATCTGTACAGCAATTTTGGGAGTATGGCCATCTTCACGATGTTGGTTCTTCCTATCCAGGAGCATGTAATATCTTTCCATTTTCTGAAATCCTCCATAATCTCTTTTCTTAGGGTGTTGTAATTTTCCGTGAAAAGATCTTTGACTTCCTTGGTTAAGTGAATCCTAAGGTATTTCATTTTCCGTGATGCTATTGTAAAAGTTATTGTTTGTATTGTTTCCCTTTCAGTGTGCTTGTTATCTGTGTAGAGGAATGCTACTGACGTTTGAGTATTGATTTTGTATCCTGCTATGCTACTGAATTTCTGTATCAGTTCTAGTAGTTTCTTGGTGGAATTTTTGGGGTCTTCCAAGTAAAGTATCATGTCATTTGCAAATAGTGATAATTTAACTTCTTCTTTACCTATTCTTATTCCCCCTTTATTACTCCCTCTTTTCTAATGGCTTTTGGTAAGGATTCCAAGACTATATTGAATAGGAAGGGCAATAGAGAACATCCTTGTCTTGTACCTGATTTAAGAGTAAAAGATTTTAGTTTTTCCCCATTTAGGATTATATGGGATTTTTGGTTGTCATAGATGGCTTTTACCGAGTTAAGATAGAGTCCATCTATTCCAATTTTCTGTAGGACCTTGAACATGAATGAGTGTTGGACTTTGTCAAAAACTTTCTCTGCATGAATTGAGATGATCATGTGGTTTTAAGATTTCAGTCTATTAATATAGTGTATTACATTTATAGATTTTCAAATAGTGAACCATCCTTGCATCCCTGGGATGAATCCTACCTGGTTATGGTGTATGATCTTCTTGATGATTAGCTGTATTCTATTTGCGAGGATTTTGTTGAGTATTTTTGCATCTATGTTCATGAGGGAGATTGACCTGTAGTTTCCTTTTTGGTTGTGTCTTTCCTTGGTTTTGGAATCAGTATTATACTTGCCTCCAGAAATGATTTTGGGAGGACTTTTTCCTTTTCAACTTCATGGAAGAGTTTGTGGAGTATGAGGATTATATCTTCTATAAATTTCTTGTAGAATTCAGTTGTGAATCCATCAGGACCTGGACTTTTCTTTGTTGGCAGGCTTTTTATTACGTTTCATACTTCGTTGGCTGTTATCGGCTTATTGAGAGTTGTTATATCCTCTTGATTCAGTTTTGGCAATTTGTACCTTTCGAGGAATCTGTCCATTTCTTCTGTGTCTTCTATTCTGTGAGCGTAAAGATTCTCGAAGTAGCTATTGATATTCTTCTGAATTTTCACTGGGTCTGTGGTGATTTCACTGTTTTCATTCCTTATCCCTTTTACTTGAATTTTCTTTTGCCTCTTTTTGATGAGGTTGGCAAGAGGCTTATCAACTTTATTTAGTTTTTAAAGAACCAACTTTTTGATTTGTTTATTCTTTGAACTGTTTTTTTCATCTCAATTGAATTAATTTCTACTCTAATCTTTATGATTTCTTCCTGTCTTTGCGCTCTGGGTTTTGTTTGTTCTTCTTTTTCTAGTTGTCGGAGGTACAACATTGGGGTGCTAATTTGTTCCCTTTTTGTATTCCTAATGTGTGAGTTCATAGCTGTTATTTTCCCTCTAAGAAGTGCTTTCATCGCATCCCATAAATTCCGGTAAGTTGTACTTGAATTTTCATTGAATTGTAGATATTGTTGAATTTCTTGTTTAATTTCTTCTCTGACCCATTGATTGCTGAGTAGGGTATTGTTTACTTTCCATGCATTTAGTGGGTTTTTCTGGTTTCTTTTGTCATTTACTTCCAGTTTCATTGCATTGTGGTCAGATAGTATGCATGGGACAATTCCTATTTTCTTGCATATACTTAGGCATGACCTCTGGATTAGTATGTGGTCTATTTGGAAAATGACTCGTGTGCAGCTGAACAAAATGTGTATTCAGCTGTGTTTGGGTGGAAAACTCTGTATATGTCCACCAGGTCCATTTTTTCCAAGCTCTGGTTCAGTTCTGCTACTCCCTTGCTAATTTTTTGTCTGGTTGACCTATCTTTTTGAGATAAGTGTGTGTTAAGGTCTCCTGTTAAGATTGTTTTCTTAGACATTAAGTTTTTCATGTCCCTTAAGATTTGTCTTATGTAGTTGGGTGCTCCTGTGTTTGGTGCATAAATATTTATGAGTGTTACTTCTTGCTCTTGAATTTTTCCCCTGACCAATATATAGTGGTCTTCTTTGTGTCGTTTGATCATTCTTGGTTTGATGTTGAGACTGTCTGAGAACAGACTTGCTACTCCTGCTTTTTTCTGAGGTGCTGGGGCATGTAGTATTGTTTTCCATCCTTTGACTTTGAGCCTATGAATGTCCTTTTGAGTGAAGTGTGTTTCTTGTATACAGCATATTGTTGGATTTTGTTTCCTAATCCACTGTGCCAGTCTATTTCTCTTAATTGGAGAATTGAGTCCGTTTACATTGATGGTTATGATTGAAATGTGCTTACTTATGTTTTTCATGATATTTACCTAGTGTTGTTTATTCCTTTGTAACCTGTGTTTACTTGTCTGTCCTGTTTAGTGGGTTCCTTCCATTCTCATTCATGGACTTCTGGTCATTGTGGTCTCTCTAGAACATCTTTCAGCAGCTTGTGAAGGAATGGCTTTGTCATCATGAAATTCTTTAGTTGTTCTTTGTTGTGGAAGTATTTCACTTCTCCATCAAACTTGAAAGAGAGTTTTGTAGGGTATAATAATCTGGGGTGCAATTTTTTTTCCTGTAGGACTTAAAGAACTCTGCTCCATGTTCTCCTTGCCTTCATGTTTGTGTAGAGAAGTCGGCTGTAATTCTGATGGGCTTTCCTTTGAATGTGAGCTCCTTTTTCTCTCTAGCAACTTTCAGAATATTATTTTGTGTTGGATTTCTGGGATCTTAACTATTATATGTCTCGGTGTGTTTCCACTTGGGTTGAGTTTATTTGGTGTTCTATATGCTTCGGTGACCTGAATGTTGGATTATTTCCTCACATTTGGGAAGTTTTCTGCGATTATTTCTCTCCAAATTCTTTTTATGTCATTTGTATTGACTCCTTCATTCTCATTGATACCAATTATTCTCACATTGTTCATCCTGGAGTCATCTTGCATGTGATGGATTATTTTTTCCTGCATTCTCGTTGTTTTTAAGAGATCCTTTCTCACCTTTTCACTAGCTGCTCCGGCATCTTCAAGATCTGAAACTCTGTCTTCGCTT